>JAHPZR010010302.1:0-57686 GCA_019787425.1 Platygyra sinensis
ACCACTCAAATTTTGGTGGAAAATAGATTGACTTCATTTTTTCTATACAATTCAAGGAACATATCCAATGAACGAAAATGCCTTTTATTTCGCCAAATTCGCTTTCTCTATTTTTTGACGAATTTTTTTTATAGACAAGTCGAAAACCACACAAAACCGGAAATTGAAACCCCAACTTTTGTTGCTTACGCGATGTGTGCTAAAATCTCGCACATTTAACAAAACAACCTAAGTTTTTCAGAATTACTACATAATTATTTCCTCTTTCCAAAAAATAAAAAATTACTCGCTCATCTCAAACACAAGCAAAGTTATGATTTTTTTCCCGAACCCTCTTTAAAGCGTCTTTAGAATTTTTGCTAACATAGCCTCCAAACAAACAGGATTTTTTCAAAAGTGGGACCTCTACATGAATGATGACTGTTATCAGCGTAATGTACTAAGGCTAAGCTACAAATATCTGTATTAAAAGTTGTGGGCACTCGTAATTCTGAAGCGCGCAAAAAATTCGAAAAAGTGACAAAAATTCAACATTTTGTCTCGAAATGACGAATCTCGTGAGTGAACTGAATTGTAATTTAATCTTTTTCAGCGAATGTTTTTACCTTACCTGATTAGATTTAGTGATTTTTGACGCTTGGAGAACTCAAAGAGACTTTCATTACACCAAAATATCGGGGAATCTCTGAACATTGCCATGCTTTTGATTTCTAGCACTGATCATTCGTCACGCATCACCAATTTTTGGTTGTCGCAAACGGTGGATTTAAAATCTCGTAGATATACTATTTCCCATGAAATGAGAGGCTTAAAGGCTATTCATATTGCTAGGTATTCAGACCAATTCATTTCCTGTTCCTGATGTTGTAGGTTTCTCAAAATTTTTTGGGGAGTCATCACCAAGGCCGGCAAAGTAACTCGGTGTACGGCATAAACAATGCAGTTTTGGTCAATGTCAACACATTGTTCCTTTGATCGTTTTTTTTTTCTCACAAGATTCGGAGTTGGTAATAAATGAAGCAGGAAAACTTATGGAGAGATCGTTAACTAAAGTGATATTTTAAAAATGATGAAAAATAAAAAAAATCTCGGAATAAATTGGATGCATCGTTGTTTATTTCACGGCAAGATAATTGTAATGTAATTATCGAGGAAGTTCTTCCAGCTGTGTTTATTTGTCTCTCACAAAAAAAAACACTGAGACGGGTCTCACCATAATGACCACTGTTGTATGTTTCCTTTGCTCACTGGAAGTTGCATAAGTACGTTTACAAAGGTAAAATATTTGAAGAAACATAAACTGAATTCTATATAGCGAACAAGTTTCTTTCACTACAGTTGTTGTCACGCGTAACGAGTTCATGAAAGAATACCCGACCTGTTTAAAACTTCGTCTCCAAGTTGTAAGCTAAATCAGCTGAAAAAAATTTCTCGTAGGTAACACAAAAATAGGAGCCGTTTCTCTTCAGTGAACATGAAAAACAACATCTTTGCTCATGATTTTAGTTCGGCATCCTAACTGCAGAGTGGAGTTTCAGAATTTTTTAAACACAGTAATTTCATACATGTATCACATTGCCGGGCTACATTTCACATTTTGAAAAAACGCGGAGCGATGTTAGTTCAGTGACGTCCTGACTACTGGAACTCTCGCAGATTGCTAAAATAAAATCGAAGTAAAAACATCGTCTGCGACTGATGTGATCAGTTTAGTTTAGTTATTGCTCAAGAAGCAATTACATTCTTGAACAAAAGAGGACATCTTCTGCACCAAGTCCTTCTTCCTATCTTTAGAGTTGAATGCAACATCAAAGTGAAGCAAAATTGTTTTGAGCATTGTGACATTAAACTTTTGCAGTTTGTCTTCCTTGACGCATTTGCACAGGTCAGTAGTATCGTAAAAGATGGGATGCTGCGGGCTGAGCTCTGAGGCAATATCAGCAAGGAGCTTCTCTCTTTCTTCTTCCTCCTTTTCTGCGTAGGCATCATTAATATCAATGTCCTCGTTACCACGTCTCCTTCGGCCTGTGGCAAGGCGGGAAAAGAATCCCTTAACCTGGTTTTTGGTTAGCCATTCCTCTCTTGTGAAAAGTCGACTATTGCCGTCATCTTTTGCGCTTCGCATATCTGAAGCTACTTGCATTGGATCGGCTTTATCTCCTGTTTTTTCTCCGATATCAAACTTTGCTGTTAGGTATTCCTTCACTTTGTTAGAAAATCTCGTTGCCCCACGCCGAGGACTTTGCAGCGCCCACCCGAGTGGAAGTTCACATCTGGATCCTGCACTCGTACTTGCTGTTGCTGTACTCCTGTCAGCACTAGCAGACTTCTTTACCTGGTCAACAGTAGAGAATTTCTGAGCCCATTCTCTTCTAAGCTTGTCAAAGGTCGACTCCATTTTCGGTTTTCCTGGATTATGATCTCCAACATCTAAATGAGCTTCGAGATCGCCGAATTTTTCGAAGGTCATCTGACATCCAGTTTCAGGACAGGGAAAAATTCCTTCCTTTTCGGCACCGCTCGCACATGCCGACTTATATAAACGAGTATCCTTGAAAGGAAAAAAGTCCCTCACAACCACTAAGTCAGTAGGACTTTGGTGCCTTTTAAATAGGCCATCAAAGGGAATTAATTTTCCTGGGCCAATTCCATATGACTTCCAGACACGCATCCCATTTGTTTCATACGCAAAGTTGTGATAACTGCTGAGTCCATCGACACTCTGAACATCGAGTGTCTTTTTGCTGACGTCAGTGAGGCAGACACATGCTGAGGTACCCTTTACAAAGCGTTCCGAAAGTGCTCTACGCATATCATCTGCAGATAAAATGTCATGACCCTCATTGCAGTATCTGCGTATGGACGCTTTCATGGGACACAGAATACGGTCGCAGACATCTTTACCATGTTGTGGCTCAGAAAAGTCGTACCGAAGGATACGGACACCAATTCGTTCTCCAATATCTGTAACTGCAGCGATAAGGGAGTTGTTGTGATAACACCCTGCCCCGTCAGAACGCAGATAAACAGATTCTATTTCTGGGTTTTCGGTCTTGATGGCCTTCAGGAGATTCTCAAGGATAGAGCAAACAGCAAACCAATCTTGCTGACATGAGTCGAAGAGGTGAGCATACGATTTCAGCTGCAGACCTTCAGAACTGGCATTGAATGAAATAACTGTGGAAATATGCCAGCTCAATCCCCTTTTCCCATACCAGTCACATTGCCTCTCTCGATACTTCAGCTGCAAAAATTTCATGGCCCAGTCCATTACTATCAATGCCGAACTTGAATCCTCCATTTTCAAGACGTCCTGTTTGGCCTCGTCCTGGTTGATTGAGCGAAGTACATGTGCTTTCCACTGTTGTATGTCTGATCGTGCCCGCTCATAGTCATAAAGAAGATCTTCTCGGTGTTCTTGATTATACGGATTCCAAGAAGAACTTCGGATTTCTGCCTCCACTTCGTCCAAAACTGCTTTCAAAGTCTGGCACTGGTCACAGTTTTCAATATGCTGATGGGTACACACAACCTGGAAGTCTGGGTCACAATTATCACTTAAGGCAAACTTTCTGCAGTGATCGGCACAAGTTGACTCATCCGGTTTGCAGTGGACAGGATAATCTGTCTTCAGGTACTGCTTTGAGTCTCTCAACCTTCTTTTGGCATCGTTACACCACTGCTTGTTTCCTCCTCCTTTCTCTAAGTCGTCAATGATTCTGGCCGCAGTCTGAAAACCAGCAGCCCCATCAGCAGCTATGTTATCAAGCCCTTGAAGAGACTTACGCTGGGAGGCTTCTCTCACATCTAAGATTTTGAATAACGTTGATCGGCTCAAGGGTTCAAACTGCTCTTCTTTGCAAAATTCAAAATACTGATTGATCATGGTCGACCTTGCTACAGTTCGCACAACATTAGGCATTTGAATCTTCTCACCACTATCAAGTTTGAGAATTTTATTGCCATATGCGACATCTTGATAGAAATGAGGACGATTAGCAAATTCCACGAAATGGTCCACCTTTTTCATATCAAGGCGTACGCGGTGTTTTTTCTCTGACACTGGTACTGTGCCAGGGCCATAGATCTTTGCGTGTGAGCGGGCCTGCTTAATTTGCCAGTTTGAAAGTTTTCCATAAGGTGAATGGATTGCCTGTAGGGTTTTTGCTGGGTATCGAAAAGCATAAAGGCTGAGAATTTGTTTCTTTAAGTTCTTTGATGAAGCATTTTTATACGCGGTCATCAATATCACCAGATCATCACGTGGTGGGCGATCGATGCTTTCTTCCTTGGAAAATTCTAGAGATTCGAATAGTTTGTCGCCACTCTTGGGGGCGATTGCTTTACATACAAGGAGACAATCTTCGCTTGCTTTTTTTATGATCTTCTTTTTGTCATCCTCCCTTGCTTCTTCCCAGGGGATCTTCAGCTGAAAAGGAAGAGGTTCCCGTGAAACTCCTGGCGTAAGGAGGGCAATTTCATTAATCGCTGCGTTATAGGTATCAATTGCGTTGGAGTTTTCTGACGTGCTCAAGGGAGTCTCTGGAATCCAGGGAGATTCGCCTTGACTGCACTGTGGTGCTGACGAGGTTTCTGGGAATGGCGTGGAGGCTAAAGCTTGACTGATAGTTGTCATGGCAGTACGCTTACACAACCTGCACAGAAAGTAAAAGCAAATCACAATCCATATATCTTACTAGTATCTTAATTTTCAGTTGATATGAAAACAAACCTCTCAGATTCCGTTTCTTGTTCAGAAGCTGACTCAGGCTGGGCTTCTTTCTCTGGCCGCAGCCACTTTGCTTCGCTAGTCACTCGTTCGTTGTGTTTCTTACGGCATGTGGTACAAATAGCTGAATAAAATAATGAATACGTACAGTGTAAAATAAATTATGCAAATCGTGTGCTTTAATAACGTTTATAATTTCTGGATTCCCAACGGCATCCAAATTTAAACTACCCAAATTTTCATATCACATGATCTGCAAAGCGGGTTTTCGAAACGAACTATGGATGGAAAAAACGCCGGAAACGTCTACATTTTCAGAAATATTGTAGCCAAAATATAAAGGGGGTTACCATGAAAACACTGTTTTAACTTTATTACTTTGCAGGAAGACGTCAAAAGTGTTAATCTGACCATGTAAAAGTTAGAAAAATGTCCTGATTTCAAATTCTTAATGTCTTTGCACCTTTTGTACTTTGCGAGGTCGTGGTATCCCCCATGGTAAGAACATTTGAATTGAAAAGAGACCCATGTGGGCGTGGCCAGAGTTTTATTTTATTTCACCTCAGAAAAATAACACTCTAAAACGCACATGACAGCATTTCTTTGAATACAACCCGAAAATAAACCTTGATGGTTAAAAGGGAGATTTACTCTTCAAGCATCCCAGAGCTTTTCACAAGGGAGTCCCCCCTTGCCCCTGAAGTAATTCGCGGGACCGCCCGCAGGACCAAATACGCATTTTATGTAAAATTACTGCCTGGAAGACGAACGGAAAGGGTGGTGATGATTACACTGGTTGTATCCTCTTTTTAAGAGCAGCTGTAGTATCCAAACTACAGTTTCTACTTACGAGATCCTACAGGTGCGTTTTCACCAAACAAACTGTGGATTTCCTTTGACAGTTTTAATCCGATGACATGCCTTCCTCCCACGGCAGTAGATTTTCCCCTATGATCAGGGTACTGACATGATCTTGGTGGTCTCCAAAACTTCCCTAAAGAATGCCTATGTCTTGCACAAATAGACATTATCTCTATCTGCGATTCGGTAACCGAGAATAGACCAGCCCTCGCTAAGATAAGATCCGTTTCAGTCAGACCTTCCGCAGACAAATGGCAGTTGACGAGGTGCCCTCCGATATCGTCCTTACAGTCTCTCAAAAGGAACAGCGTCTCGAGGCCTCGACTTGCCCCACAATCACCTTTGACGATAGCGTGGAAAGAACACAGTTTTGACGACATTTTGATAACGTGAAAACAGCACGGGAATTTTTTCATAAACACATTAATTTGATTATGGTAACTTAGTTATCCTGCAGAGAATGCTAAAATACACGTTCGTTGAATTAAATTCTTATCTTGTTAGGCATCAAGCCATGGAGGTCTCAAAATATGATTCACAACTTATCAATAAATCATTTTGTCTAAATAATATTGATTGTGTAAATCTCTGTTTTTAGTGAAACGGAATTTACGAAAAGGTATTGTCGACAGTGAGAACAATAATGCTTGCTTCGGCAATGTAACGCCGAATCTCTTTAACGAAGAAAATAGAAGGAAGAACAAAATGAGTATACCTACGTTTTTTCGATATCACAGGCGGTACGCGGGTTGTTTTTTCTCTGACCGCTGGGTACTGGTGCCAGGGCCATAGATCTTTGCGTGTGAGCGGGCCTGCTTAATTTGCCAGTTTGAAAGTTTTCCATAAGGTGAATGGATTGCCTGTAGTGGTTTTTGCTGGGTATCGCAAAGCATAACGGCTGAGAATTTGTTTTCTTTAAGTTCTTTGATGAAGCATTTTTATACGCGGTCATCAATATCACCAGATCATCACGTGGTGGGCGATCGATGCTTTCTTCCTTGGAAAATTCTAGAGATTCGAATAGTTTGTCGCCACTCTTGGGGGCGATTGCTTTACATACAAGGAGACAATCTTCGCTTGCTTTTTTTATGATCTTCTTTTTGTCATCCTCCCTTGCTTCTTCCCAGGGGATCTTCAGCTGAAAAGGAAGAGGTTCCCGTGAAACTCCTGGCGTAAGGAGGGCAATTTCATTAATCGCTGCGTTATAGGTATCAATTGCGTTGGAGTTTTCTGACGTGCTCAAGGGAGTCTCTGGAATCCAGGGAGATTTGCCTTGACTGCACTGTGGTGCTGACGAGGTTTCTGGGAATGGCGTGGAGGCTAAAGCTTGACTGATAGTTGTCATGGCAGTACGCTTACACAACCTGCACAGAAAGTAAAAGCAAATCACAATCCATATATCTTACTAGTATCTTAATTTTCAGTTGATATGAAAACAAACCTCTCAGATTCCGTTTCTTGTTCAGAAGCTGACTCAGGCTGGGCTTCTTTCTCTGGCCGCAGCCACTTTGCTTCGCTAGTCACTCGTTCGTTGTGTTTCTTACGGCATGTGGTACAAATAGCTGAATAAAATAATGAATACGTACAGTGTAAAATAAATTATGCAAATCGTGTGCTTATAACGTTTATAATTTCTGGATTCCCAACGGCATCCAAATTTAAACTACCCAAATTTTCATATCACATGATCTGCAAAGCGGGTTTTCGAAACGAACTATGGATGGAAAAAACGCCGGAAACGTCTACATTTTCAGAAATATTGTAGCCAAAATATAAAGGGGGTTACCATGAAAACGCTGTTTTAACTTTATTACTTTGCAGGAAGACGTCAAAAGTGTTAATCTGACCATGTAAAAGTTAGAAAAATGTCCTGATTTCAAATTCTTAATGTCTTTGCACCTTTTGTACTTTGCGAGGTCGTGGTATCCCCCATGGTAAGAACATTTGAATTGAAAAGAGACCCATGTGGGCGTGGCCAGAGTTTTATTTTATTTCACCTCAGAAAAATAACACTCTAAAATGCACATGACAGCATTTCTTTGAATACAACCCGAAAATAAACCTTGATGGTTAAAAGGGAGATTTACTCTTCGAGCATCCCAGAGCTTTTCACAAGGGAGTCCCCCCTTGCCCCTGAAGTAATTCGCGGGACCGCCCGCGGGACCAAATACGCATTTTATGTAAAATTACTGCCTGGAAGACGAACGGAAAGGGTGGTGATGATTACACTGGTTGTATCCTCTTTTTAAGAGCAGCTGTAGTATCCAAACTACAGTTTCTACTTACGAGATCCTACAGGTGCGTTTTCACCAAACAAACTGTGGATTTCCTTTGACAGTTTTAATCCGATGACATGCCTTCCTCCCACGGCAGTAGATTTTCCCCTATGATCAGGGTACTGACATGATCTTGGTGGTCTCCAAAACTTCCCTAAAGAATGCCTATGTCTTGCACAAATAGACATTATCTCTATCTGCGATTCGGTAACCGAGAATAGACCAGCGAAAAATTATCTCCGATTGCCAAAATACTTTGCCATTTCTATAGGCGTTTGAACTCGTAATTTCTATGTTCACGACCACGCAAAGTGGGATCTGGGTCGGGCTACTAGTGACATCACTTCGGGAACCGAGCTGAAACACTCAAGAGACTTTTGACTGAGCTCAGAGGGCTGTCAAAACATTTTGGGTTATTTGTGATTCATATTTTATCAAAACCAAACAAGATTTTTACGTGAAAGAAATGTATTATCTAGCATTACAATTTGGAGTCTAGCTACGATTTGGACGACTGCGATGTACATTTCTTTTTTCCATTTCCAAGTGCGGGTCGCCAGCAGAGATTCTCGCGTTGTAATTTTTGATATGATCAGGATCAACAATTTGCCGGTCCATTTGGCTTATAACGGTACAAGTAATGGCAGTAGAGTTAGCTTACAGCTTCGTGTCAATGGACACGAAGAGTCGGTAAGTTGGCTTTAAGGAAGGTGCAGATTTTGGAGTGTCTAAACATTTTTAGATTCACGCACTAATTTTCCCCGAAATACAAGTGAAAGTTCGATGCAGTCATGGTCCACTTATTCCTACTTCGCTAGATCAATGATTGAAAACAGTTTTAACATGAGAGATAAGTAGAGATGTCGGTAAACAAATATCCAAAAGTGAGGTAAATTTTTGCTTCATTACCAAAATACTGTCGCTCGACCGTAGTATGCATAGTCAATTATTGTGTAATTTTAGTGTGTATGGACACAAGCTATACAAATTTGCATATCTATTGTACCACTAAATCATGGCAAATCCTTCGTTAGGATATTGAAAAGAGGTTCAGTATAGTATCAGTTTAATGAAAACATCTCTACTTCACTGTTATTTTGATTGAAATGTCCATTTTACGTACGCAAATAACCTGGGAGTTCTCGACTTTTTGCATTTCGGTTGACTGACAATCGCATGAATTGTTCTTTCAGCACGACGAACTCCGTCGGTAGCTCTAGAGTCGAATCTTAATCGTTTAATTAACTTTTCTCACATAGTTTAAATGCTTGATCCATTCTTAGTTTGAAATTTAGATATATTTCGTTCCCCAAAGACAAAGCTCAAAGAAAGAAAGAATTCAGTATTCACATACGGCTATTGAGACAGTACACGGTCGGATTACGGCTTCTGGTGTGCGTGCGTTTTTTTTAATTAAAATCCACAAATACATGGCTAGCTCACAAGTTAAGGCTCAACAATCTTAATCGCTTCGTTGTACATGTAGGACGCAGATTTCGTTTACTATTCGTTTAAAAATTAGTCTATTTCGAGTAAAAAAACTGATGTGGTTACCCTGTAGTTTACAGTGTGATTTCATGTGATGGACTTCCAAGGAGGATAGATTGCTTGCGCTTGGAATAGTTAGATGGCTTCCAGCTTATCCCAAATTTGTGTCGTATGCAGTACCATAAAATGTCAAGCTTTCCACTAGAGAAAGAGAAGAATATACAGGCCATGAAAAGCTATAGGTTTTTACAGTAGCAGCAAAGCTAAGAACAAAGAAATCCTTGGCGGCTCCCCGACTTTTGCTTCGCACAGATCAGCCCACTTGTTTGGTCTTTTTCTCGTTTCTGGTCGAGTTTCATCGGGATAGAGGTATTGAATGAAGAGGAATACTCTATCCTGCGTATCCTGTATTGCTACAGTCTCCAACAACACATCTTCCTTGCATTTTGCAATGATTTTGACACACACTCTCTCGCATGCTCGTATATATTCTTCTCAGAAAGAAAACATTGTTATTCCCGAAATGACGTCAGAAGCCAACTCATCCCATTCTCCGCTATTCCTCGGTTGTGAACATGGTAGTCTGCAAATTTATAAATTTTTTCGCAGTGGTGATCAGAAGAAAAAGGAAATTTAAATAAGTGAAAAAAATTTTGGGGGTTAGTGGCACTTTAAGTTATCCAGGAAATGCCTTCTGTTGTCCTCCCACCATCTTCTTGAACCTTTTTAAGGGGCTGTAGAAAGGATTACTAGAAGAAAAAAGATTGTGATTGAGAATTGTACACATTTGAGGACTTGGTGGGTTTTAAGGACGTTCGCGCGGAAATTTTCTAACATTGATTTTTTTCTGAAAATTTTACCATTGAAAGATGATGAGTTAGTGATGTCAGAAATTAAAAAAAATTGGGGGTCACCGACTTTCTTTGGATAGAACATGCCCGGAAGAACACCTAAATCTGAGTAAATCGGGCTTCCTTCGTAAAGAAGGCCACAGTGGCTGCAAGTCCCAAAATATTACAATTAGAGCTTTGGAGGGAAATGTTCTCTGCCAGATATGGTGTAAATGGACCTATTTACTAAAGTGAATTTAGTCAACTGACGAGGTTCCTCAAAGAACAAGTTGGCATTTAGTGACCACAATTTTGCACACCTTGCAGCCGCATGATGGCAGGATTTGATGTCTCACGGACAGAAATCATGAATTTTTTTTACCTTCCCACATTGATTTTTTGTTAAATTTTGGACAATGTGGAGAAATTGTAAATAAAATCTGTTTCTCAAAAGAAAAGTAGGGGTCACTGAACGTCCAAGAATGTTAAAGGAACACTGTCACGGGAGTTTTGGTGTTTTCAGCTTCATTCGTTTGTGAAATCTTTACCTGGTACCTGTACTCGTTCCCAAAATGCTCAAATGGACTAAAAGAAACATATCAAACGAATAGTGGCTCAGAGAGCAAACCATAATGAATTTCTGGCAATATTTTCAAGGAATGGCTCTAGAATTTGAAAAAACTGGCAAGTTTTTTCAAATTTCAATCCATTTCCATCCTTGCCATGCTAAGTGCTAGGCGGCAATAAATGGTTTCAGTGTAGTGATAAAGACCTAGATAACAAAACTGCATCATTATTTTTGGGCTTCCATTGATGCAGGAGTATATTTCGGCATTGTAAAATGATACTAAAATACCATGACAGTGCCCCTTTAAATCCAAGCAAAGCTATAGCAATGGCCATCTGCCCTATCATTGTTCATTTTAGTACTTAGTGCGCACGCTTGATGCATGACGTGGCATGTGAATTTGTGTGCGCAGTAAGGATGCGCAGAAACAATTAGCGTGAACGTCCTTAAATGAGGAGCGCTATTGTTTTTCGGACAGCATACGTTATGTATGTTCACTGTTGTTCTTGTTCTGTTTGTAGCTCAACGATACAGATATATCCAGTGTGTATTTAAGTTATGACCAGATTAATTACTCCATGGGTTATGATGAACCAACTGCAAGGCCTAAAAGTAGCCGTCCAAAGTCATCCCGCCCAAAGACAGCAGGCAGACCTAAGACTGGAAAAAAGTAAGTATCCTGTCATTCTAATAGTTACAGCTTTGTTAAGGTCACATTTCTTGAGTTTCAATTTAGTTATGATACAACTCAGATGGTACATGTACTGTCAGTATGCACCTAATGGTCAACTCCTTCCTCTAAAATGAACAGTCAAAACCCATCCACTGGCCACTCTCAGGGCAATGGGAGGCCCAGGGGGGCTACTTAACAAAGTCTAATATGGGGAGGGTCTGCCCTGAGGTCCAACCCCTTACCCTTTTATATACCATTTTGGCAGAAAAGGTACCCCTTTTTTATACCTTTTATTGAAAAAAGGTACCCCTTTCACATGCCTTCTTTAGGAAGTCTTGTTCTCAATTTCATGTAGTGCTTAATAAATAAACTGATATAGCCGTAAGGGGCGTCTATTCAAAATATTATAGTTGAAGGCCCTTTTAAATGCCTAAATGACCGATCTCCCTACCCTTTTATATACCTGAAGCCTGAAAAAGGCACCCTTTCGGGCGGAGCCTCCCCGTATAGGCCATTATAGTGAGTATCCCCCCCCCCCCCCCCCGGGATGGGAGATGGCCACTTTATAGGAGTTGGTCGCTTAATAGTTCACCATCTGGTTCAATTCTTAGTGAACATGGAGTCACTTCAAGGCAATCATGGTAAACATTTGTTTGAGTGTTTTTACCCTTCATTGCTTTCAATTTTGACTCTAATCTGTCATTGCCTTTTTCAAAACAAATTTGATTTACATGTATTAATTTTTGGGTTGCCATTTAACCCCTTGACTCCCAAGCCACCTGTAAAACCGCCTTGGCCTTTGTTCCATTTCTGACATCAACACCTTTGATTAAAATAATTGGCATCACCTTGATCTATATTCAACTTCTGCAGGACGAAGTGATCCTTCCAATGAAACCCAGATCAGAGTGATCAACTCAATGCAGCATGAAATATGCACAGAGATAGTCAGAAATTTGAGCAAAAAACTCAGAACAAAATTTCCTGGAACTTAACGTCCATAGCATAAATTACCTGTTTTGATGATGCTTTCTTGGGAGTTTTTGAATGGGAAGCAAGACCAGTAGAAGGTCAATCACTGCAGCAAAAAGATAAAAGGAGATAAAGAAAAGGCAAAAAAAACTTCAAAAAATGAAAGCCTGAAGACTGAAGGTCACTTTGTCGTCCAAAAGCTGTCTCAAAATTTTGATTTCTGCACATGCCCAAGTAAAAATGTCATAAAATGTGACACCAGTGGAAAGAAAGGCATGCTGTTTTGCTGCAAATGCCTTTTTGAGTGGATGGAGCTGATTTGGCCCTTATCCAGCCTGTAAATCTCAAAAAAGTCCAAAATATGCGTTTTTGGCAAAAAGCTCTGGGAGTCAACGGGTTAAAAGGGGTAAAGACAATAAGGTAACTGTGGCGGCTTAATAGAGATGACCAGTAAATAGGAGGTTTATTTAGTTTTACAGACAATATTCTAGGGACTTCAATAACTGGCCACTTAATAGAGGTTCAGCTGCACATCTCAAATTGCAGATAATTATGTTGGTCTCTACAGAGGGTGTTAACCGTTATGTTGCGTTACTATAATTAATATTTTTTTCTTGGCCTACAGGAAAAAGTCAGAAGGTGAAGATGGTACTAGCAAAAGTAAAGAAGAAAATGCTGAAAAGTATCCCCAGTCTAGAAGGCTTCTGAGCCCAAAGAAACACTTTGCATAACAATTTAGTTTGCCCTGTTCCACTAGGCAGGGATTTCATGACTTCATCTTGGATTAATTGAAGGCCTTAGTCTAAAAAGAGTGTATATTGGTTTTTGGCAGATTTTCATTTTTTGCTGGATCAAGCTAATTTTGACAGACTGACTTGTTTTGACATGAAACGCATCGTTCTTTGCGCTTCGTTCTCCAGAAATGACGTATGCAAAAAAAACTCTGTTTTCCACTAGAGACCTTTTGTTTGACGAAAAACAAAAGAAACCTTTTATTTTGCTTAGTTTTCTATTTGTACAATTGCACTAATCAGCTACTGCCGCTTTGTTAGCGCAAGTGATTAAGGCGCTGAAAGGAGTGGATGTGAATTTGTTTTGTCGTGATTCAATGCAAGGTCGGTCGGTTTTTTTTGGTCTGTTTCTCTACCTCACAAACCATTCTATTTAAAAAATTAATAAACATTCTGTCAAAGCTGCTAAAAGTCATCGTTTAAGTTCGTGTCGCCTCGAAATCTGCCTTCGAAAGATTTGCTCATAAGGATGCCGCTTCACGCAAAACTGAGTTTTTTTTTGCATACATTATTGCTAGAGAACAAAGCGCAAATCGACCAAAACAAATATGGAACGATGCTTTTCATGTCAATACAAGTCAGTCTGTCAAAAATTAGCTTGATTCTGCAAAATCCTGAAAATCGGCAAAAAACTGATATATGCCCTTTTTGCATGAAGGCCTTCAATTATATTGTGCAGCAATTGTGAAAGTTGTTTAAAATCATTATAGTTGGAAGACAAATATTATTGTACAGAAAATAGCCAATTCTAGGCTCTCATTGGTATTGCATTGATTGCCATTCTTTAAAGCTCTCACTGGCTCTAGTTGGTTTCTCACCAGCATGAGAAGATGGCATGGCCACCTTGTATGGTTGAATGACTAGTTTTTCAAGACAGACACTTGAATAATGTTTGTCTCAATTTTTGGTATGCTACTAGTTGGTTTTTATTTGTCCAATAAAAAAGTGTTCCGTGCTTGGTTGTTCAAAAGGTAGATAACTCTGTCAACATGATTAATTACTATCCTGTGGATAGTGCAGTTTAGTTGTTCACAACTACCGGTATCCACTGTATAGTGATTTGTTTGGTGGATGTGTTATCCACCCTTTGAATGACTGGCAGCTGGTCCTACATGTATTACTTGATGACACTGGAGGTCAAGTGTAATTCATTTTACCAGATATCCTTTTTGGGATTTTCTGAAGGAATTTGCTTTTTGAGGAAAATGACTTTTCCAGTTTGGCAAACAAAAATAAACTTCAAAATAATTTGCATTCTTCCTGCATTTCCAAAATGGTCTTAATGGCAAGCCATGGTAGTTGCATGTAATATTTCACTATTGTATTATTTATTTGAAAAGAAGTTAACCTGTACATAGTGGAATAAAATTGCTTGAAAAATAACAGTTTGTAGTTGTTTTCTCTCTATACAAATGTTTGGCTCAGGTTTACCCACAACTGGTGTAATTGTTTCAAATTGAAAGAATAATCTCTATTCTGGTATATTTTAAAAGAATTAGTGTTTGTGGCATAATACTGGTTCCAGTCACTAAATGATTTTAGAAAACAGTTCTTAAAAAAAAGCATGTGCGCTGACTGGTTAAAAATTGTGTTTGTATAACTCGATGGAGACACAGAACTAGCGCGCGCTGTTGACGTAGTAATGGCACGAGCAAAGAGAATTTACATTTTGATAATCAAAGTTAACAAGTTGTTTTCCTTTTTCTCGTCATGGTGTTTTCTAAAAGAAATAGGAAATATGTACTCCGTGTTTCTATCAAGTTATAGAAACACTCGTGAAAGTTTGGGAGAACTCGAAAAAGCTGTGGAAACACTCGCCTACAGCTCGTGTTCCCACAGCATTTCTCGTTCTCCCAAACTTCCACTTGTGTAGACTCTATAACTCGATAGAAACACAGTACATGTTTTCTATTTCTTAAATGTACGAAGTGAAGTTCCTTCAATTCATATTCATAACACATGTATCTGCAATAAATGCTTTTAAAAATTTAATATACCTTTCATATTATTATGTTGAGTAATAAAGTTGATATGCTTTGAACAGTACCTTGTTTATAAAATATTATTGAATAATTGTTTGACATTAAAATCAATAATACACTTATAAAATAATCTAAAACTACTTTGCTTGAGGAGATATATTCAGTGATGTGCTACACAGATGATTGCAAAGTGTGCAGGTTACCATACATGGCTCTCTGAAGTAGCTTCTACAATAAATACTTAGTTAATGTTCTTGTACAAACATCCTTTAAATGATATTGATAGTTATTATATCTCCAAATTAGTACGCACGCTGTGATTGGTCAGTTTAGCGGGCCATACTCTCCTACACGGCCCGCTAAAATTTAAAGTTCTTTTTGTTGCCAAACTGCTGCATGATTTATCACCAAATTTTCTTAACTTATATAGCAAGGAAACATTTTGAACTTTCTTTTACTCTAAATTGTGTACTAAAGCGTGCTAATGAGTCACTTAAAAACAATTTCAAATTGACTCGTTTTGCTTTCGACCTACTTCAGAAATTTGAAGCTGTTCCTCATGAATGGAAATCTTTCCACAACCCATCAGACACACAGTGGAGATATAATAAATATCTTACTAACCTCATCTTCTCGATCTGCACTGTAAGTTACGGACCCATGTTTTTCCCCCAATGATTTATAGCCTGTCAGTAACATGCTTGATTAATGCTCATACATAGGGGCTTTTAAATTTTCATAATTTTAACGTTTCAAAAACAATTACCAGTTCAGAGTGCTGAACAAAAACATATACATAGTACCAGTATAACAAGTTGACGATAATGTATGTAAAAGTTTTAATACACCAGAAGATGAACCCTAATGTTCTGTTAATCATTTTTCCCCTTTCAGTGAAATGAGCTTAGTGAAGAGGTTAAGTCTTCCTTTTATCAGAAAAAAATAATTTTTATTTCAATACTGTGGTGAAATATTAATTCTCTAGTTGGGAAAATGCCAAGAAAAGGCTCGCATAATGCTCAATGCTTTTGCCTCACTAAAATGCTCAAAAAAATGCTTCTCTAAAGACAATTTGAATTCCGAAATTTGTTATAGATACAATTAATATTGAAAGAATGAAAGATGTGAATGCAGCTATAACACTACTGGGAAATTGACCAGAAAAAATTCAGGCTTTGAACAGGCTTCGAACCCACAACCTTTGCATCCACTGAACATTCAGGGCTAAACCCAGACAAGACTGCTCTCATGTGGCTTTGATAGCCCAGTTGGTAGAGCATTGCATCCACTGAACATAAAGGGCCGATCCCAGACACAACCACTCTCATGTGGCTTTGATATCTTAGTTGGTAGAGCATTGCACCAGTAATGCAGAGATTGTGGGTTCGAATACTGTTCAAAGCCTGAATTTTTCCAGATCATTTTATTTATTTATTTTTATTTATTTACAAACTTCGCCAAGGACAATTTGGCAGGAGAGATCTCACAGAACTATTGTTCCAATAACGAGACTCCTAGTTCCAATAACGAGACTCCAGTAATGTTATGGCTGCATTCACATCTTTCATTCTTTAATTGCTACTTTTGAACACCTATTACCATACAATTAATATTATTAGTAACTGGACCTTGTGTTGCACAATCCAGGGAGTAATCATGCTCATAATTTCAATCAGCCTCCCGCTTTGCACTCGTCTGAGTTTGAGGTTGCTTGTGCGATCACTCTCTGAATTGTACTCCACAACTAGATTACGAGCTCAAGATTTCTATCGCATGATAGTTGACGAGGGCACAGCCCGAGTTAACTATCATGCATATAATCTAATTGTTTTAGTATAAATCTACTAGTCGCTCAAAACTTTATTGGAATCCTCCGCAGACATTTTGAAAATGCCAAAAAGTGGCCATCATTTTGTTAATAAGGGCACACAGCCACTGCTATACTACTCTATCACAGAATAGATATTAGTGAACAGCATTTGAGACAGAATGCTAGTGGATTTATACTAAATTGGGATATTCTGGACTGTGTAATGTGTTTAAGTGCAATCATCATTGATAACTGGTAGACTTAAGAACTCATATCACCAAGATAGCCCAATGGTACATCTTCTACAGCAAAAACTTCCATGCCCTCACCATCAGCTGGCTGCTCATAGTCTGAAGTTTGTCGTAAGTAACTTTCATTGCAAGAACTGCCACCAGGTAATTCCTTCCACATTGCCTGCTCCTCAAACTGGCAAGCGTTGGCAATCTGAAAAGCGGTGCCAAGACTTTCTCTGGCTTTTTCATATTCTCGCTTCTCATAAAGAAGCTCTGTATGGCAAACATGGAAGTTGAATTTAGTTCTTTCTGAGAGCTCTGCCAGATGACCTGCAACCCACTCAAGATGCTTGTTTGCCAGTGCTATGTTACATGTGGGTTGTACACAGGACCCATCAGTGCTTAGGATTGGTGGCTTTTGTTTGAGTAATAATGATGCAAGTCTAATGTAAGAAGAGCATAATTTATCCAGAGCATTATCTACAGTAAGGCCATTACTGAATAGTGCTGCAGCTTGCTCAAATTTGTGTATGGCCTCACCAATCAACTTCAAAGCAAACTTGGGCATCTTTTGAGCAAAATTTGTCAGAATGAGCCCTTCCTGAAAGCAAAGGTCTCCAATGTCTTCACATGCTTCCAATGCTTGAAGTTTTTTCCTAGCAATTGCTAAACATTCCTCGGCATTTCCAAGATATCCATCTTTTTCATGAACATAGGAGAGATACAAATAAGCTCTACCCATTAATAAGGTTTTGTTCTTGCACTTGGCTGCGGCATCAACTGCCTGCTTCAGAAGTTGTTTAGATTTTTCGTAAAGCCTCTTGCGACAGGCTTCTTGGCTTTGTTCAAGAAAAAGAACAACTTTCAGGTCGTTATCACTCAGTCCTTCTAACGTTTGGACAAAAAATTTGTCCAGTTCCTTGAAATTCAGTTCATGTCTCAAGTCTTTAAATGTAGTGACAATAGACTTGTACTCTTTATTTAAGTATAAAGAAGGAAAAATCTTAGCTGCATTTATGACTTCATCTCTTTCTGCAGCAGCAGTGCTTTGAGATGATTTGACGCGGGTTGAAATTTCAAATTCTTCACTGGAAACTATACCATCATCACTAAACAATGAATCCGACAAGTGTCTTCTACCTATCAAATTTCTCACAGAAACGACATCTAGTTTAAGAGCGACAGCTACACGGAATGTCGCGTCCTTGCCGAGAAACCGAAACCAAAATCCAAGGCTTTTTTTTGCTGAACCCTTTTTATGTGCTGAGAGAGGAGAACAACAGTAAAAGTCCTCTTGGCATTCGTTTGCAATGAAATGCTTACCATCCAGGGTAAGTCTCTTCACGGATAAGACTTGTAGAATGTATCTTAGCCCGCCACAAATGTGATGATCCGAATCTTCTTGATTTTCGTAGCATACTGGCAAACATAGTTCACCATTGTGGCTACTGACTTTAAGATTCACGGAGCAATCTTTCTTCGGATCTGGAAATTTAAATCTCGATTTCCTGCTTACAACTGGCTCCGACGGTTTTGAGACCACATAAATTGACGGTTCTTCGCCTTTCACTCGTTCTAGCAGCTTTACAACAGCTGACCTCGTCCGAAACAAGAGCGGTGGACCATCAAAAATAATAGCATCATCCCACGACATTTGTCTTGCACTCTAGCAGCGTGCTTTTTCGAATGCAAACAAAGAAACTGTCAACATCGAAGACGAAACAAAACGTCCGCCATGACATTCGAGATGTCCCATAATGCACCTGTCCCGGTCTTTCTCAAAGCCAGGCTACCTAGGCATTTTCAACAAGATGGCGACGCAAGCTTGCGGTGACACCACAGAAGCAACCGAACTGTCATCTTTACAGCGTTTGTACCTTAAACCTGTGGCCAAACTTGGCGTACATGTCACCTTACCAGAGATCAAAGTTGCTGGCGTATCGATATCAAACTGGGAGGTAATGGAGAGGTTAAAATCCATGGTTGCTCCCGATCAATTCACTGTATTAAAAGTTGTGGAGTCGTCAATGGAATTCATTCGCTTTGAAGGTGAAACAGACACCAAAAGTTTAATCACGAAATTTATTGCAAAACTGGAAGGAAAGTTTATGAAACTAAGCGGATTTGCGGAACCGCTCAAAATTCGAGCTGCAGAATCTAAGATGAAATTTCCCACTGCACATGATTGGAATTCTTTTTTCAGAGAGGCCGAGAGTTTAGATGAACGAAATCCAGGCGAAAGACCGGACACGATTCATATCAAAGGATTACCATGCAAATGGTTTGGAAACGATGAATCTGCTAGCAAACCAAGCGAAGAAGTCTTGGCATCAGTTTTTAGTCGTTTTGGGAAAATCCGGTCTGTAGATATACCCATGTTAGATCCTTACAGGCAGAAGATATCAAAGGGAAACAGTGAATTTCAAACGTTTTACTATGGCTCACACCTTCACTTTGATGCCTATGTTCAGTACAGTCAATATCAAGGGTTTTCAAATGCCATGGCAGCACTGAAAGGTATGAAATTAATGTACATTTCTGAAGAAGGACGTGCTGCAACTGCTAATATTCAAGTGGATTTTGACAAGTCAGGCCATCTGTCAGCTAAGAACATTAAAAAGAGGGATCAGGAGAGACAAAGGTTAATTGAAATAGAAAGAAAAGAGGAAGAGAGAAAAAAGAGAGAGAAGGAGGAAGAAGAGAGACGAAAAGAACTTGAACGGTTAGAAGAAGAGAGGAGAGAAGCTGAAAGACAGAGGCTGCTTCAAGAGGCAGTTAGAAAGAAAGAAGAAAGGAAAAGGGCTAGGGAGGAAAAGAAAAGACAAAAACGTGCAGAGAGGATTAGAAAGGAGATTGAACGAAAGGAAGTGTTAAAGCAATTGGAAAAGGAAAGGGTAAGAAAGGAAGCTGAACGGAAACAATGTGCTAAGAGACTGTTACTGGAACTTCTCCAACGCATAGCCACAGTGAAAGAACAGGAAGAAGAAGAGTTAAGAAAACTAGAGGAAGAAAGAAAGAAGAGAGTCCAGGAATTAGAAATGCTTAAACAAATGGAAGAAAAGAAGCGAAAATTTGAAGAGGAAGAAAGGAGAAGAGAGGATGAAGAGAGAAGGAAAAGAGAAAAGCTAGAAGAACAAGAAAAGGAACTGAGAGATAAACTAATTCAAAATCTAAAAAAGATGGAAGAAAGAAGAGATAAACTGAAAAAAGAGCTTTTGCAAAAACAGATAGCAAACAACACTCGTAAGCTGTCATCATTTGTTAGTAATACTTGCACTGGAAAGTAAATATTTACTATTTGTTATGTCCATTTTTGGTATAAAGCAATCATCCACTACTGTGATACAGAACAATTTTTGTGACCTTGACATGATTACATGCCAACTAATAAACAAAAAGAAAACAAAACAAACAGTAAGAGGAAAGTTTACTTTATGAATGGACAAACAAATACACGTCCCAATGTTTCATTGACATCCACGTCATTGGTGTGATCAATTCTCTTGTCTTGACCAGTCCAACTGTAGTTAGACTGACTACTCAAACCGGGCCACCTAAAAGAACACAAACCAATCAAAACTTAAGGTGGCTCAAAACAGTTTCCAGCACATTCCAAGACTTAGATTTTGATGTGTCATTATAACCACACTTTATCAATTGATGCTACAATCATGGTATCAAAAAACTGCCCAATCATTGGTTAACACATTGGTATTATTTTCGTGACACGAATAGGTTACCATAGCAACACTATGACCTGCTAAAAGCACCCTTAATTTCAGCTTTAAGCGCCTATATTTCAAAAACGGCACAGTGAAATTTTTTCTTATAGAATTTTGATAAGCAGGATAAGATGCAAGTTTTGGCAAAGTTTTAAAAAACTCTGTACATGGGGTTAAGAGCCACCTTAGAAAATTTAAGGTGGCTCTGAACCCCATGTACAGAAGTCTAAGGCAAGAAAACAATTTCGAACAGGTAATTGCAGAAAAAAACAAAAACCAAAAATCATCCAAAAATAAGTCTTTTGCACTTGGCCTCCAGCCTTGCTCTGCGTGGAACAGCGATCCGTCTAGAAAAGGGCTCAAGGGAGTCCTGGGACTCACACAGCCAGTAAACTATGAGTCCCAGTTCCATAAACATGAGTCCAGTACCCTTGGGACAAATGGCTTGTATTTAACAAACGTCAGTAGCCTGTTCCAGGCTCTCGGTCAGTGAGGACGATTGAAAAAGGGAGCGGGCGACAAGCGGGATCAGCGGTGAGCAGGATCCAGGACAGAAAAGGAAAGGGCGTTGCGCCAACTTTCCCTACTAGACCCCGCTCGATGCTCGTCCCGCGCTTCTTTCCGAGCCGTCCCCACTGACCGAGAGCCTGGAACAGGCTAAAACGTCAGCCATTTGCTGTTCTTGAACACCAGCATGTTGAAAAAGTGCAGTACTTAACAGTATTACGAGAATTTCTGCCCTGGGACTGCTTGCTCATTCTGATAGGTACATAAAATTGCCATTTCTATCATACACGTCCAGTCATGTGTATTTTCTTTTCCACAAATTTATTCTTTTGGCCATGTGGTCAGCGAAAAGGAGGACTACTTGTCAACGACATTTTAAGACGCGTAGCATTGGGGATGAGAATGTCACATTAAAACTGCTTTGTTCTTTGCAACTAGACTGGAAGGAATTTCCCCTGTTGTCAGTTATGTCAAAATATGTGTACCAAGTCCTGATAAAATAGGATGACCCACCCCCATGGGTAGCTGAAAATTGAACTGTACACCCCTTTCCAAGAGCTCAAAAACTGATGACCCACCCCCTCTCTGCTCTGGCCCACCAACCCCCACCCTTGCTGCATACTTTTTGACCAGTCCCATCTACGGCAAATGAAGAAGAATTTTTGTGCAAGATGCCATCAGTGGAAATGCTGGTCATTTTTTACTAATGTTCTTTTATGTATAGATTGCCCATGATATGTTTCACTTTGCATAAACTTTCAAGACGGATTTAGAGACCATATACCAGACATAACTAATCGATGATCAATGACATCAATTGGTTATCAATGAGTAATCAATATCGATGAGTAATCAGTTGATTAGTCATTGATTATTGGCGATAATCAATGAGTAATCAATGGGAAATCAAAGCCCAAAAATTGTGTGGCCTATCGATTAGTCATGGATGACATCGATTACTCATTGATGTAATTGGTTACTCATTGATGACCCATCGATTACTCATTGACTATTATACTGCGCAAGAAAGACACTTTACTTGCTTTCTTGTACCATTTTTCTTTTGTTTGTGATTCTTTTACCTGTGTTAGATGCATTTTTTCTTGTATCTGAAGTTCCTCTTGACGATGCCGAGACGCAAAGTGCTAATCACAAATACAGATGATTCTCAACTGTGCAATATTTCATACCAGTCTGAAAATGAAACAAACAAGTACACTGGCAAGAATTGACCTACGTGGTTATCAATTTTTTTGTGGGTGTTTGTCAGCAAATGAAAACTGCGTCGTCTTAAGGAAAATTCTGTCATAAGCAGTTACATAACTAGCATGAGTATTGAATATTTGTACAAGTTCCGATTTTTTTGGCCTTTGAGCTAAACATGATTCCTTTATCTTTTAAGAGTTGTTTTGTTTCATACGTTGTATTTTTTCATTCTTTTCTTTCTCTGGGGCTTCCTTGTTGCATCTCCAGTCTCTGCCAGTGACCCTCGAGAACAGCCACGAGATGATAGTGATGAGTAATGGATGAAATCAATGACTAATCGATGCAATCAATGACTAATTGATGACCAAAAAGTTTGTGGCCATCGATTAGCCATCGATTACTCATTGATCATCAGCAATAATCAATGACTAATCAACTGATTACCTATTGATTACTCATTGATTTCATTGATGTCATCGATTAGTTATGTCTGGCACATACCACAAATCTAGCTCCAGTTTTGACAACAAAATTGAAGTTTTTCTCCCGCATCTTCAGGAAAAACTGGGCATACTACAAAAAGGAGTGATCAGGATTTTCAATTATGTGTTTTGCAATTTGGCTGCAAGTGCAACAGAAGTGGAAATAGAACATACATTGTTTCTGTGACAACTTGATCTTCCAAAAAGGATGAACATCTAACTTCTCCTGATGATTTCAATTCAAAGTCAAACATGCAGGTTATGAGAATTAAGTAAATGATCACCAAAAAGAAAAAGCCTTCATTTACAAAGAATTCAAAACAAATTCTGTTAACTTGATCCATAAGGACTACGAAAACCAACTGTTTACAAACATGCACATTAATCTTTTTTGTTTCTCGCAATTCACTCTGGCTTCATAGCATTGTCGCTCTCTTTAAACAACTAGGGTCTTGTTTTCCAAAGAAGGTTAGCTAACTCAGGATAACCACCCTTTGCAAATTTGGAGTAACACATTTGTCAACTACTTATTAACCAGGGCCGGGTTGTTCAAAGCCTGATTAAGCTAACCCAGGGTTAGCAAGAATTTTGATTTCAATTTTGTAACTTTTTGGTTAGGTGATCTGTTTATATCGTTTGCCCTTCAGTTTTGAGCTGTAGTAATCTTAAACGACACCAAACGTTAGAGGCGAAAAACAATTTTAAACAAGAAAAAATAATGCTTCAGTTAACGTTTAGTCCTGGGTTAACCGGCTTTCAAACAACCCGGCCCAGACGTGAGGTCTTAACAGGAATTTTCAAACTGAAGCCTTGCCATGTTGACCAAAAGATAGCGAGCTTATCACTGGAAGGCCAAGGTTTGACATTTTCCTGTAGAAACCAAACTTATAAGGTCAATAAGTTGTTTATTATATGGCGTTTTGCATTTTCTCGCAGGCATGGTAATGATTTTGATGAGCGCAGAAACATCCTTGTGATTGACTCTTCCAAAATGAGGTTATGTAGTCAGTCAACATCACATTGAGCAATGAAGTTGTCTGTTCCCACCAACCCTCCACACCCCCTAATCTTCAATATTTGCCACAAATTGTGAACAAACTAGTAACAGAGCAGTTTTCATTTGAGTGTCCAAGGAAATCAGCCAACTACTTTGGTTTTGGTGTGACTTGTAAAACCAATTAGACAACTCAGCCAATCTAATACTGTAGTAAAACCAATAACAAAGTAATTGTTTGACCACTTTCAACACTCAGTTGAAAAGCACTCGAAGACTACCTGAATGGTCTAATAGTGGTCTAATTAACAAATTGATGTCAGTTTTTCATGCACCTGTCCTGTTATTGATCATGAATTTCATCATAACATTGTCAGAGTAGCTGTGGATCCACAAGGCAATAGCCAAGTGGATCCGCAGACTACTTTGACAATGTTATGACAAAATTCAGTGTCAATAACAGGACAGACGCATGAAAAACTGACGTCCATTTGTTTTTACGATAACAAACTGTAATATCGTCCGCTTTCGCTCATTGCTGCATCACATAAATTATAAATTCATGTGTCTATCAGCTTAGTGACAATAAAAATTAGCCAATGAGCAAGAGAATTTCTGCAGTTATCGTAAAATACTGGTTTGATTTTTATGACACTCAATTAAAAACCACTAATGATGTTAATATGAATTATTATTATTATTAAATGTAATATTGACAATATGTGTACTTGCATGATACAAACTGTTCATGGGCTAAATAATAGACTAAAGTTAATTCTGGTGACTGAATGATGAATAAAATATGAACAAAATTAAATTATACAAATTAAAATTTCTTTGGAAAGCTTCGATTGTCAATTCACAACAAATATGAACTAATATTTCTCACTTCACTGTGCAGTAATCCACTTTACAACTTCTTAGCTATTAAAGCAAGAAAGTGCACTACAAAAAGTAGATACCACACTGCACTTATCAGTTTCAGTGAATGAGGCAATAACCCGGACAAAATTAACTGTGAATGAAAAATTGAGTGCTTCCTTTGAACATGATTTCAAACCAACATAAAAAGAAGTTAGTTATTCCACCACAGTGGTTTTGCCCACTCACTGGTTGCAGAACAGTTCTATGCTAGTGTATCATGCTTCACACTCTGTCACACTAAACTGCATGTTCTGCATTCAAGCAAGTGTAGAGAAAAAAGGTGGCAAAGAAAAAAGTTACACAAACAGTAGCATCCATTTGGTGCAAACATGTTTGTCCAGGCAATCTGTTCTCAGAAGCAAACAGTTTTCATAGAAAAGGAAAACAGTGAGCTATAAGGAACAGGCGATAATGTCTAGAGCATTTCTTTAAGTCAAATGGAAGCTACTGTGTTATTATCTTAATTCAAATATTTTTGCAACATGCAGCATTTTTGGAAAATTGGGAAACATCTTGCTTGGATATTCCCCAGTTTTAGCTGGAAACATTCAGTAACATGGCTCATTTAGACCAACCCTGTACAAGCAGAAATACTACCATTTTTGAGCTACCTTGAATGGCAAAGTTTTTTCCGCGTTGTTACATGCTTAAAACGATTGAGGCAATTGAGGCAATTTGAGGCAGAGCCGTTTGACATGTAAGCCCTTCAAAACGCAACAGTTTGACTAGACAAATGTGAATGTTTCAAGCGCATAACAACATGGAAAAAAGTTTGCCATTCATGTGCAGTAGCTTGAAAATGGTAGTATTTGAGGGATTATACAAAGCAATACATTATTTTGTTTAGCGAAACGAAATTGTAAGTTAGACGGCAAGGAAAGTGAGTGGAAGGAAAGTGAGTGGAAGGAAAACAACTCCTTGTTTAGTGTACCCTCATGACAGTTTGACCATTTTGTTCCCAGGAAATTCTTCAGTTATTATATCTAAATACATTCTGAGGTAGACTTATGATCAGGAAATGCAAACTGGGAGATGCCCTTACATTGTCTGACATAACCCCATGTTCTCAACAATCAAAAAGAAATTTCTGGCCATCAGAGAGTTAGTACAAGGCTTGGTTCAAGGAAGGTCTACTAAACCTGTTCTGTTAAAACTGCTAACACTGAGCTGAAATGACTCTTATTTAGTTAACAAATCCTTTTCGAAACAAGCTAAGTGCCAACATTATTGTTAAAAAATAAAGTTAGTCCAAACTCTTGACATACTTTTTTTAAGTCCAATAGTTTCTCTCTAGAAGTATTGTCAAGATAAGACTTGAACAGTGCAGTTTGTTCATATATCTCTTCTCTTTATACAACTTTGGAATTGTGTGTGTTCTCTCTTCTTTTGTTATTGTTCTTTCTTTGCTCCCTTGCCATCTTCTTCTTCTGTTTCTGATTCTTCATACTGTTGATGTTTTTCACCTGGCTTCAGAAGCCGTCCCACCATGTCATACTTCTCCAGGAACTGTGTTTCCCACTCGTGTAGTTGATCCCTTTGCATGCTGTTCAGGTCTGACAAATCATCATGTTCAGTTTTGACGGCATCAGCTCCAACTGAAAACGTAGCCAGGCCTCTGCTTGCATCATGTCCTCCAAAGACACTGTAAGGTCCCCCTAGAAGATGATAGACAAAGAAGACTCAGTTGTTAAATCACATATTTCCTACAAAGAGGCTCCCTGACATAAAGAAAAGGAAGATCAATTTTGCACCGATTATCCTTTAGATTTGAATGCAAATTTTCAATGTAAAATTTCAAGGGGTGTTTGTTTTTTACATTATTTTGTTTTTAACTCTTCCTCATGCTGTAGCTGATTGACATGATATTACATTTGTTACGCTTCACCCTAGCCAGGATGAATCTCAGTTAAAACTTCAGAAAAGCTCTCTGGCTACCAATTTTTTTAAAATTAACTTTCAACTGTCTGAACTACAGTCTGCAACTGGTAAATCGTTAAAAAAGGTTGTGAAAAAGAATCAAATTCAAAATGAATGATACCTATGGAGCAGCACAACTTTTTCTTTGGCTGGCTGTTATTGTGGAACATCAAGAGCAATCTTCTGGAATAATTGGTGATTTCCCAGGATTCTTCACATGACTTCACATATAAAAGGGTGGGGAATAAAATCCCTAAACGAGACCAATCATGGCGTGGCCCAGGAGTTTTTGAGCCGTAAAAGAGACCATATTTAAAACATATTAAATATATCATTTTATCTTTCTTCAGGTGAAACCCAAACAAAACCTTCATGGCTACATATGGGCTACATATGATGGCATTTTACCCAGTGAGACTTAAATTGAAATTTATAACACTAAGTGAGACAACAAGCATCCCCACCCCACTCATATGCATGCAAGTCCCCTCCCCCCACACCAGCCAGGACTCCTTAACATTTGTTTCATGCTTGACTAGGATGAAAGAGACTTCTCTGAAATGCAGGTTGGTTTATGCATCACAACATGAGACAACAAGTAGGCAAATGTTTAATTTTTGCCACTGGAATTAAGGCAGGGTTTCACCTGAATAGGAGTGAAATTTTAAGTAGTTTTAAAAGGGAATTGTATGAGTGCCCCAGGTTGGTAGGAGACTGTTTGGTGTCCATCTCCTAATTTTTCACTTCAAATTTCAATTTTCCAAATTCATCAAATCTTCATCATTTTATCTTTCCCTCAGTTTAACCTACCCTTCAAGAAAAATTATCTCTTTCCAAAAATGCCCCCAAATCACCCAAATATTTCCATAAAACCGCAAAACATTGATTATTGTTTTAAATGGAGGGATTTGGCGTTGCTTGAAACATGAACGAGATATTGGCAGAAATGCCATCTTAAGCGAAGTCAAAACAGCCTTGAGGTAAAACCCCACCTTGACAGAATATGGGCTATTTAGGCCAAACATCAATGAAATGTGGGACACTCAAACCCCCCTACTAGAGCCTCATGAAAAGCAATGAAAAGATCTTTTATGAACCAAAAAATCAAGGTTAAAAGTAGCTAGAAGTATTTATGACATGCAAATTTGTTTTGATTCCCTCAAGACTGGAAGATGAAATAGTTAAGATGCTCAAGCTGGTAAAAATCACATGACACTACAAAGGAATGTTGATCTCATGAGATTCAATACTAGAACAATAGTAACAGAAACTGGCGAATCATATCAGGTTTTATGCTAATGAAATAAACAGGAAAAGGCACATGACCCATGAACAAGGACCAAATGTCTCAACGCCATAAAACGCATCTTAAATTAAACTTAGCTAGAGTCTATATCATTTGAATAACAAAGAATCCAAAACAAGACAAGGAAGCTCCCGTTATCAACGAGAGCGCCGATTTCAAGTCATTACCACGAGTTCTATGTCGTATTTTGTAAAGCCTACCCCTCAATTTCATTTGCTACAGCATTTGAATATGAATATCAACTATTTCTTACAAGTAAAAATACCTTTCGCTCTATGAAACCAGCGTAATCTGAAATAAAATAAGGCTGAAAGACGTTTGCACACGCGCGATCTTGCGTGATGGTGAAGAAATGTGCAAATCTCCCTCACGATTGATAACTGCTTTCATTCGTGTTCGAAACCCTAGCAATATTTCATCATCAATCGAAAAAAGTGATAGTTTGTGAACTGCGTAAACGGCAAACTACATTTGAAAACATCTCACGCTCGGTTTGAGTTGCTTTCACAGAGCTCGCGAGGACAATTAGCTTAAAATAAACATTGTACATTTCCAAAAGCGTAAAGAATAAAAAAAGCACATGACAGACTAACCTGGACCATAGAAGTCTTTTCCTCTGGTTACATCAAACACCTTGCTGTTAACAGCTAGTAGTACTCGCTTATTTTTTACGCCATCGTACTCTAGCAACTCTTCAGGAGTGAAGTCGCGTTTCTTCATGTGCTCGAGTGGTTTTTCTCGAGGAGGGGGAGGCGGTTTGCGAAATCTAGCCTGCACTAGTTTTCGTATAATCATAACAATTATTACCAAGCCAACGATTTGAACTGGGGATGAAAGAGATTTAATAAAGTTTAAAACGGGAGAAACAACTGTTTCGAGGCCCATTTTGAGCTTTACAGTAAACGACAGCGCGTCAGAATAATGGTGGCAAAGAGTTCTGGGTAATTTTGGTCACATGTTGCAAACGTGTACTCGCGTACCGCGAGGTCAATCCCGCATCCCGCTTTATCCCGCCACTATTTTTAATCAGTCCGTTTTCCCGTGGCCTGCCAGTCGTGCGAGAGCATCCGGTATCCTCATCCTGCCCCTATCAGAATGTCTACTCCGATCCCGCCCGGAGCCTAGAGTCGCAGTTCCACTCGTGAGTTGCTTAACCTGTCAATTTTAAAATTTCCCGCACACCCTCTCTTTGGGGCTCATCCCGCTCCTGCCAGACTATTTTCATCCCGCGTCCCGTAATGAAGATTTCCCTCATTCCGCATCCCGCATCTCGCTTTTATTTTCACTCTCATCTCATTAGATCCCGGGAGCATATCATTTCATGGTTTGCCACCAAATCCAGAATCGGACCGCCAGACGTATAAAGGACTATCCGAAACCTAGCTACCCTCAGTATTACACTCGCCACCTTATTGGAAGTTGATAAAGGTACGCATAGTCCTCAAACGGAACCAAAATCACGAGGTAATTATTTTAGGTGATCCTTATTCAAAGATTTCAGATAAAAAGTAGCGCGATAAAAACATGACGTTTCGGCGACGACATGTCACCATTATCAAATGCAAATTATTTTAGTTAGTGAACGTTATATAGGAAGTAGAAAGTGAGAAAATACATTAGAAAAAATGATCAGGCGGGAATAAACAAAAGAATGAGAAAAATTTAAGTAAACAGTTTCGCTGGAATGGAGTTATTTTAAGTGTTCAGAGTCGGTCTCTTTTCCTTATTAAAAAGGCACTCAAACTTTCCGCGGCATTTCTTTAAGGTGGTAAACTGTACGTGAAGATTGGTAGGTCCTTTGATTGTGTTTATCCTTTAGGTGTTTACCGATGACAGAATATTTATGCTCCTCGATGGGCAGGTGGAGATGACGGCTCGTGTAGCCTATATAATTCGAATCACAAGAATTACACTGAAATTCATACACAAAGGGAGGATTTAGTATACTAAAAAAACATCTGTTTGGTGTAACATAAATTATATTTTCCCTTTCTTTCTTATTTTTTTGAATTTGAGGCGAATGAGCAGCCCCCAGTAGGGTGAGTGCAATGGCTCTCAGACCTAACGTTTAATCCCCAAATGAGGCCGACGAGTGCAATGCCTCAGACGGAGGGGCACCATGCCGCCAACTTCGCCCGAGGGATCGAATCTCACCTCCACAAATTAAGGCAAAAAAAAAAACAAAACAATCCTCAAAAATTGCCATAGGCCACATGACGGACACAAGGGTTTCCTGCGTAGTAGAACAACTATGGTACTAAGGACACCGAACGCAAGGAGACCGCACAACTGAAACAGGACAGACACTAGCATCAGCCACACACGAGAAAAAGCCCACAGGCCATACCCCCATGAAGTCTAACTAGGTACAAATAGGAAACACTCAGGATAGGGAGGCGTCAGGGACCGGGGTCAGGGAGTACTTTCACTGGACGATCTGCGTCTGGCATGGTAAACTGGGCCCGCGCCTCCAGATGGGAATGGTAGTAATTCACCCTGAAGATGTTGACACAGATGTCAGGCCAAAGACAGCCTCCGTAGGGAACGAAGTCAAAACGCAAATCAGAGGTCTTGCCAGAGATCTCCTCTGTATGGATCACCGCATGGTGAAATACAGCACGTAGACAAGGTGGATTAGGGATCCGCACGGATTTGACAATGGAACCATCGCGGAAGGAAGCCGACGTTAAGGGGGTTGCCTGAGCTACAGATGTAGACAGAAAAAGAAGAGGGGGAGGGGAAAAGAACGGGAGACGAAGACGGTTCCGACGAGGAAATGACAACCCAACGACGGTGCTTCCTGTCACGGATTTCCTCCGAGGAAAGCAATGTCGTCCCACACCTCGCGAAAGGTCTTATAGAATCTGTTATTAGGACTCTCGCCAACAGAGAGGTCGATCATTTATCAACGGGCCCAAGGGGAAAAGTGAGGGAAACAGCACTGCGTCTATGCATGCGCCGGCGACGAGAGGTTGCGCGGCCTGCTTTGCAGCTCTTCATCCTCAGAAGACAACTCATCCATGCTGACAAAACGCGTGCGATCGATTAGACATCCGACTGAGAGAGAGACTGGAATAAAATCTTCGTCGGACATCTCCACTGACTTCCGCCTCGGCCTAAGCGTTGACAGCGCCACTTAGATCGGCAGCGGAGACGCCTGCAGCGTCCACGGAAAAGCAGCCGGAGCAGCCGGACGAGGAATAGCCCACACATTGCGAAAGGAACGGGCGTTATGACCAGACAACTGCGACACAGGGGCACGCACACAGGTATGGCTACGATGGCCCAAAGTTTTGCAGATCTCCCAAAAGCAGGCTGGCGGCAGTACCCGTGACGGTCCCGGCACTCGAACCCAGCGACAGCGACCACACCAGGGACGTCAATGGACAGCGAGATGCGGACATCACGATTGCCATCACGCAACTCGGGGAAGCCCTGGTGCGTGCTTTGGGTGACAGAATGGACATCACATTGGGGAATATTAGTGTTATGCATTTTTGAATTGATGAATTTTTACTGTTGTTGTTGTTTAAACTTTTTTAAACAAAACCAATTTGATAGCAAGGCTGGTACTACGGCAAGGGCAATTGACACTTTAATGGGCCAATATTTCGACTAGCAGAGCTAGTCTTCTTCAGGGCCAGTACTAACACAGAGAAAATAACGGCTCTAAATTTGAATTATAGTGTACAATGGCAGTTAATGTTTAACTAGTAGGTAATATTATATATATAGTACAAAAAGAAAAACAAATGTATGGCACAAAGCTAAAGGCTGAAAATGTCGGTAAATAAAGAGTAATAAACAGAGTAATAGAGTGAATAAATAAATGATATATGGTACAGGTTAAAAAAAAATTACAGTAAATAAAACGGCCATAAAGACTCGGATTTCATCGTCGCTCATTAACACGTATAAATCTTTCGCCTTTATGTATTTCAAGAGACCAGAAACTTTTTTAACTTAGAATGGGCATTTTTGTGGATGGAAGGGTCCAGCATTGTCACATGCTTTGGCACTGTTGAAGCAAAAAAATCTAGGCCTAGGTTTAAATTGTTTAGTCATTGAATCAACAAACTGTTAATCAAGCCAGTATTTAGATAAAATATTAAAGTTGTGAGATTTCTAAGAAAATCATATACATTTCTTGACTTTATTTTTAATCTTGCGAGAAGAAACCAAAACACAAATTTAAAAAGCAATCCATACAGACAAATAGCGATATTTCGGAGCCCACGCGTATTCGTACACTCAATGAGACCAATTGTCCCACATGCTTTGTAACAGTACGGTGATAAAGTCGCCCGGATTTCACCATATACAATAACTCCATTAACACGTATAAATCTTTCGCCTTGTACTAAGGATTTCCGTGGAGGAGAACAACTGAATGAGATTATGCACTGATTTTTCGTCGCCCTCCTTTTTGGTGGGGCCTTTAATTTAACTGGAGAACTAAATAATCGTTTGGGTTAGACGCAACGTTTCAGTTAACGAATCAAGATTCTTCCCATATGAGGCAATGGCTCCACCCGGAGGCGTGATCATAACATTGCAGTGTTATTAGTTCATATCCCAGCAATTTAAACCTACCTACTGCTGGTAGCGCGAGTAATGCTACGGAATCGGTGAATGTAAAACCGCTACAGTCAACAACTACATTGTGGACACCATTTCGTGGGTCATCAACTTAAGAAGTATTTGCAAAGGGTTTGGCAGGCGTCAGCCTCTGGTAAGAAACAAGCACGGTTAACAAACCGTCAAGTTGAGATTCCAGAAAGATGATGAAATACACTGCCTCGACTTCTTTACAGTTTACGTGCATGCTTGAGGGATGGATATCCTCCAAACTTCAGCAAAAGTACTAGTTTTGGACGGTCAAGCGTCAAGGTGTCTTGTGACTAGACGCTTTAAGTTTAGCTGAAACGGGAATTTCCTAAGGGTGCAGGTAAAGCGGAGGAAACAGCAGACAAGCATAGTCATCGAAAAAACAACTTCTCCTAACAACATCCCTAGATTGTCAAGTAGACAGCTGAAGACCCCGCCGTCCGGCTAAGAGAATCGAAAAGAGCTATGGGAACGAGAATCTTAGAGTATCACCCATCTAAAAGGAAGTGAGAACTCAGTTGTGTTTCCTTGAAATTTGGGAATATTATTTACTCCATTACGGATATTTCCATTACAGTTATGGTCAGCCGGGATTGTTGTTATTCCAGTCGAAATATTCAAAACAAATGGTTTTTTATACAGCAAAATATTTAATGTCACGCTATCCTCTATCAAACTGTTAAAAATAAAATACAAAGAAATATAAAATATACTAAGAATCAACTAACATATACTGTTGCCAACTGAACAGCGGAACGTTGTATTCACTGATTAATAGAAAAACTGCAGAGCTGTTGGAAGGCGACGATCCCTGGGGCGGGGCATCTGCCCTCTTTCTTCGACCCCCACCCCTAGGCATTTAGACAGCTTATGTGTCCACACCCCGGAAATTTGTCCATTTTTTCCCAAAAAATGTTAATGCCTGGGGTTTAGCCAGGGGGCAAAGGGCACTGCTGGAATTGACTGATGCATTTTTGGGACTCATCAGCTCTGTGTAGCGAATGTATGTAACGCCATCCCAAGAGCCAATGTACATAAATTGCTGAATGAACCGTTGACAATATATAGGTCCGTACTTTGAACTCACAAGCACCCCGAAACATACGTTGTCACATAACGTGTCTGGGGGCGCAAGGAGACCAAAGTGTCACGATTGGTGTCACGAAAAGCGAAAAATATATGTGGCTGGACAAGGCCAGACTATAAACATTTAAATTGCCTGGCAAACACCATGCTTTAAAAACGCAGCGTATCGGATCTGACTGAAAAGGCCTACGATCCGAAAATACATCAATAAGAAACCAGAAACTGCGAGGGACCGCATACGATAGACCTTGCTAATGTAAATCGACACTTAAAGAGATCTGGTCTTCCTATGTCCCCAAACACGTAATGTGGCAACGCGTGTTTCAGTATGCCAAACTACGGAACTTGATATAGTGAGAAACGACCCCAGCGGCCCGTTTCTCGGAAGTCCCGGTATAAAAGTTCATTTTGTTTCTTTAGCTAATAACTTTACTGAATATTTTTCAAAACTTTTGAAACTCCTTTGTGCCGTAATGAGGCGATAACAAAACTTTAAGACTTAGTTAGGGTGAGCAGTTGGCTTGATTACCAGCCGCTGTTCGGGAAAGGAGCGGCGGAAATCGAGCCTAGGTAGGAGCACTGGTCTCCGCTAAACTAGGGGTAGGTGAGGGAGTGTGTACTACAGAGAATGCCAGTGGTTGCTTACCCTGGTCCCAGAGGGTTTTCTTGAATTTTCACCGCATGAGAGAGCTGCGAGAGAGCCGTGAAGCGGCGAAAACGGGTCGCGAAGCGGCTCTCTCGCAGCTCTCTCATACGGTGAACATTATTATTATTAACATGGGTGAAAAATCGAAAAAACCTCTGGGACTAGGGTAGTGGTTGCTTTGAACTAGTGCAAATGGAACAAACCAAACCTTGCTACCAGCGATGTTTCCTTGAAATTACAACTGGAAAGCCCTGGGAAAGAAGTTGAGAACATTTGCCAAACGGTGTAACGATTCGATTCATAGGCAAATTATTCCTTCAAAAAATCGTTTCCTAATTAAGACAGGAAACCACTGAGGTTAAGATTAAAGGTGTCGTGCATGCCGAGAGTACGGCGCCCAAACTGTCATACAGAAGTTTTCGATGATTCGGAAAATCCATGGAAACAGGACTCCTGATGGAAACGATTGATAAGTAGATTGCTTACAATTTCTTCTTTGTGAACAGTTTTCCGTTTCCGACTACTGAGCCCGCAGTGTTCGGTGAACTGACATGACGGAGCTTTATGACCGTAGCTTTATGATGTCATGCATGACGTAACACGCTGACGTAACGATTTTCGAGAATGCTCGGGCTATATTTTAACTGTGTAATGAGAATCGTCAGGTAATCGAGTGCTTCACTTCACTTCACTTCACTTCACTTCACTTCACTTCGTCTACAGAAATTTACAGAACACGGAACTTGTTCCCAGAATTCCCAGACTATTTTCCCAGGCGCATTCAGATCGGTACAGTCAAGTTTCCTTGCGCGTGCGAAGTGTTGACAGGCCTGGTTCTTCCAATACACACACTCTAGAGAAACCTAGCTTAACAAGCTCGGCTCCAACCTATAAAGCCGAAACGGGCAAATAAACTGAGAATCAGATAAAGGTATCTGGCAAATTTCTATTGCTAATATGCAAAACGGTACTGCAATGTCAGATGTCCTCTCTGCCTTCCAAATCCGGGATGTAAGGTGGAAGATATCGGACAATAGCTCCTGCACCTCAAATAATTTCTTCCACTTCAGGAACATGACGAACTGCATGGCTTTTCTATATAGCTCTAAACTAAATGCTTCGTCGCGTTCCTGGAATTTATCCCAGGCTATAAATATTGAAAAATATGAAGCCATTATTTCTTTAGTAGTTATGCGAGCAGGTTTGAAATTCACCAGATTGATCAGCCTCGAATTGTATTTTAATGATACCAAGAAAATGATGCAAATGATTTCACTCATATTATGTGTTTAATTAATATTCAGCTATAAGTGTGTGTGTGTTGTGAATGTTGCAAGCTATGATAATTACATGCTTTTTGCTTTCTTCTTTGAAAATCTTCAGATTGCAATAGGCCTTTGCGACAAACGATCACATGGTACAAAATCCGCCATGCTGGAGGAAAAGCTCATTAGTATTCCCGCACTGGGACATTAAAACAAAGGCCAATCAAGCTTGACTGGTTGAGGTCTCTTTGTTTATAATAATGAGCTCGCCCGCCAATTGTACCATGCGATCATTTGTTGCGAAAAGCCTATGAGGTGTAGAACGCTTGGTTACCTGGGCTTAGTGGCCACGCTTTTCCCTAATTGACACGTTATGTAACTTACAGCAGACTGTCCTAATTTATGCTAAATTTGCGCAGAGTCTTGTGATAACTGCAGAAATTCTCGTGCGCTTATAGGCTAATTTTCATTGTTAATATGCAGACAACATGGCGGACAGACACTGTAAATGGTTATAATTTCCAGAGCCTGGAGTCAATGAAGTAAAACCAATATTTAATGCAAAAAGGTGGCACTCATTTCCTCACAACCAGTTGCAACCTGCTATACATTTTCTTACTAGAATATTTGGACCTTTTGTTGACACACGGCCTGTTGGTCTAGTGGCATGATTCTCGCTTTGGGTGCGAGAGGTCCCGGGTTCGACTCCCGGACAGGCCCAGCCGTAATTTTTTGTTTAGTTGTTCTTATGAAAGTTGACTCGCCATTTCCTTTATGTAAACCACAAAATATGTCGTTAGAATAGATAACGAAGTAAGCCTGAGTAAGCCAAGTGAGCCCATCAGGTCGGAGCTCTTCCCTGGTTTCTGTAGCACAGCACGAAGCGACTAAGAGTATTTGTGCTCCCTCTGCATGGGATGCTAGTGAATCGCAGGGTTACCCTCAGCATAAGATTCTCCGGCACACCTGTGTAACGTGTCCGGTGTCCATAAATGTACAAACTTCTTGGTTTCCAGCCCAGAATTAGAAGTGAAGAAAAGATAAAAATGAAACATATCTCGAGCCTTTGAAGACCCAATTTGTTTTGCGATTTTTAGTTACAACGGAGCTCAGTTGCGATGTCTGTCTTCATCTTATTCAACTACTATTGGGATGGGCTCCTTCTATTATAAAGGGTCACGACCAGCCCTATTCCTATTTAATAGGAATAGGGCTGATATCCCTGTCTGATTGGCTGGCAAGAAGACACAGATAATTACTGCTCGGAGACTCCACATAGACTTGCGTCATCAGCATTATTAAAGTTCTTTTCAGCTTGAACGTCATACGTATCTCCATTTCTAAAGGTGATACAAAGAAATACTCTTCTCTTATCTAGAGATCGGAGAGGCCCATTTGCTGGTATATTATTTCGATTTTATTTAAAAGCATCTGAAGTCCTTGTCTTTTTCATTCGTTTTTATCCAGGGATACTATAAACAGAATATTACAATGAAAGAAGCTAAAATGAGATATGGGAGAATGAACCCGAGGAGTAGAGCGCTTTGCCCGGAGGAGGGTTGGGTGAAGCAATACGACGGTCGTTTTCTGAAAAGACCGAGCGAGTGGCGTGTGATGAGGACTTCAACTCTGAACACGAGATATATGGTTATGTAATACGTCGTCATAGACGGTCTGCTGCACGCCGAGTAGTTAAATCGAGGAATGAAGAGGCATACTATACGGGTCCCCCAGGAAAAATAACTTCCAAATTTCATCTTAATTCTAAAAAAAAAAAGGTTTAGCCCGTTTAAGCAAGGTTTGATAGAAGCATTTGAGTTAATCAGTAGTCGCAACAAGCCGCACTCGGGCTTTAAATACCATGAGGCCATAGTTCTCTGCTATGCGACCGAAATTACGAGGCCGCTTATATCTGACACTATGGACTTACATTGGGAGAGACAGTTCAACCAGTGACGAAGCCCCGAGTTAACTATAAAGTCCAATAGAAACCGCCGGAGAGCAAGCCACCTAAACTGTTTTTCCGGCATAGGCGTACGGGCACCTTCGGGCTTGGGTGTCGGTGACCTTATTGCCCGAAAAAATTAAAAATTGCCGGAAAGCGTTAGTTGTACATAACTACTCAAATCACAAGAAAAACGAAAACCCAAGAGACCAATTTCGAGATATTAAAATTCCGCACAACACAAAAGCCCTCAGAACGAGGCTCTGGGGAATAAACCCCACAAATTCCAACCTCGTTCCCAGGACCTTTACCCTGGTTTGGGAGCGGGGAAAGGTCCTGGGAACGAGGTTGCACAAATTCTGTAGTTTTTCTCCAGAGCCTCGTATTGAGGTCTACTGTTTTAGGTGGAATTTTAATATATCGAAATTGATCTATGCTCACGTCCGAATGAAACTATTATCATTCCGAAAATACTTTACCCATCCTAGCCTGGGGTAAAGTTCGTCTGCAATGCAGGCTTCGGAATTCCGATTTTTGGAACCTTCAAAGGACACGAAAACTGCTTTTAAAAATCGGTGAGTTCGTGAAATCATGCAGGGTTAAAATTACAACGTTTGACTGAGGAGAGGGAAATGATTTTTGGTTCAAGTTATAGGGAAGATCGAAAAAAATGGGGTTCGAGAAATCAGAATTCCACTAAAGTTATTTTGAAACATCCTATGACTTCAATCGACGGCGCGAAATGCATGATATAAAAGAAACAGTAAATTGTTTCTCGTACGAGAAGTTCGGGGAAATTTTAAACCGGCACTTTGCGGAGCCATTCAAATCGGCTCTTTTCAGAGCCGACACAGAAACAAGAGTCTTGGCAGCAGCCCATCTTGGTCGTCCTTTGCATTCATCCTTGTCATTGCTGTCTTGATGGAAATGACATCCATCAAGTGGATTTCCACGATACGCATTTCATTGACATATGGCTTTTCCAAAACAGAATACCTGCAATTGTGGATCCTTTGATCATTTGACCTTAACCCCGTTTTGACAAGACAAACGTCAGTGAAAGTAACCTACAAGCCTGGCCTTGATTACCTGTTAGAATGTTTGCTCCCGAGTACTTTTGCCCGAACCATCAGCGCTTTGCCCGAAATATTTCAAAAATTTCTGAGACTGGGAGGGGGGAGGGGTGGGAGCTCACTGCAGCCTCCCTCCCCCCCGGCCCGTACGCCTATGTTTCCATAATCCTGGCCACCGAGTTACCAGCCATCAGGTAAACGGCGGCAATCGGATTGGCCACACATAAGGTCTCTAATCATGATCGATACACGACACCGCGAAGTCGACAATCTTTGATATTGTTTGGAAATGACAGACTTCTGGTGACTTTCAGTTCTAAAATGAATCGTTTTTTTTGCTCAATATATCAGTCAGTGGGTTAGGTTAAAACAGTTACACCGCTCACTTTCGTTTCAGTCTATCTAAGTTGATAGTTGGTTCAAGGCTTCACCCCTCGCAACCTTTTAGCCGAGCCGTCAGAAATCTCGAGTAGTTGATTAGCAAAACTAACAAGCGTAGAGTAATAATGAAACCGATTTTCTGAATACATCATAATAGGTAATCTTACTTTGTTTCACGGTTAAAATTGAGATCTCCATTTCACTTTGCCGAGTGATATTTGGGCTCGAGATTGTAGTACATAACTAGCATCCTAGGATTAAGACTCACCAGTGGAGTTAAAAATGCATGATTTATTACAATATATTTTACACAAAAAAATAACGTCGCCTTCTGACAGACGACATATAAATATTTACATGGCAAAAAACTTTTCGCGACATTCACAAACTTGATGTTTGCTCTCATTAGCTTCGGAACAAGAATCCGCAATGTTCAGAAGAAATGTCATTTCTTGTAGTTGACATCTAAGGTTTCTTGTTTCCCTAGCGTGTTCTTTTTCTTTAATAGCACAATTATCCAGGGATAATTCCAAGGCCGCACTGAGAGCATCTTTTTCCACCATCTCGTGCTCTAAATCTTTTATTAATTTCTCAATCACAATATCATTGTAGTTTAAACTGTGATACGTCATGTCAAGTTCAGAAAGAATCAAGGTTTTCTGTTCCCTTAACTTTTGTACTTGTTCTTGAAGTTCAGTCATCTTCTTATCGTTGTTAAATATCTTAGAAAGTTCAGAGGAATTTTCTCTCATTAGCTTCGCGAGCTGCTCCTCAAGTTGGTCAATGAACCTGGCGTTTTTCTTATTTAGTTCCATCTTCTCTTCATTTTTATCTAAGATGACTCTGGCGTTTTCATTCTTTAGCTTTGCCAGCTGATCCTCGAGTGCTTCAATAACTCGCGACTTCTCTCCGAGTTGGTTCATCATTTTACCATTCTCTGAAACAATTCTGGCATGGTCCTTCATCAACATGGCTAGCTGATCCCGAAGTTGGATATCATCTCTCGAATGCTGTCTCTTGAATTCATTCAACTCTTTATTCTTCTCTGAGACGATTGTGGCGTTTCTATTCTCAGACTGAGTTAGCTGATCTTCAAGTCGTTCAATAAACCTCGACTTTTCGTCAATAAGTTCCTTAAACTCTTTCTCTTTGTCTGAGATTTTTCTTGCATTATTATTCGTTAACTTAGCAAGTTGATCGTTAAGGTCTTCAATAACTTTCGACTTTGCGTCTTTTAGCTCATTAAGCTCTTTGCGCGTTACATGCACTGAGTCTGCACTGAGTTGGCTTGAAAATCGGGCTTGAGAAGTTTGAAAATGATCACTGATGAAGTCGAGAAGGTTTGGCATTTTAACTACAGTTACTTCGTGTCCAGTTCCTGATGAGACTACGCCAAAGCCTAAAAAGATTTTTTTGTTCCAAATGTCAACGGAGTTCTCCAAGGATATTTTTAATGGCCCACAAAATTGGAATGAACTTATTCAAGAACTTCCCTTCGCTTCGGTAGTCTGCAGCCTTCGACTGAAGCGGATGCCATTTCACAGGCAAGAACGAAGGGTTTGTTCAATTCACACCCCACGAACCTTCAAGAAGAACTGCTGAGATGAACAACATTACTGAAAAATGCAATCATACATTTACACAGTGATGTTTAGCATGTATGAAGTTATTAAATATATACACAGCACCAGTAGCGCTTTTGAGAGGTGAGTTTGTGAATCTTTTTGTTTGAAATTTTCATTTTCAGCAGAATTGCTCGATGAAAATTATGCTCAGTGCTGGACAGTTGCCTTTTTCCGCCGGTAACATGTGAAAGTTCCGGAGAGGCATTAAAAAAAATATAGTTTATGCTCGTGTCACAAGACATAAGCTTGAGCTTACAAGCATACAACATACGATTTGAACAAAATTGCAGTTTATTTTTCGCAACCAATTGTCAGTTAAGCTTACTGTCTTTGTCAGATTTTGACCTGCTTGCACAAAGAACTTAAAATTCACTCTAAATGATGAAGGAAACTCTATCAACTAAGAAAGCTGCCTGTAGGAATACTAGATTTCTGTGCGCGAGCAATCGAGCAAGTATGACCTATGTCAGGTTGTTTATGACGACACGATCGAAGACGGTTTCCATGGATTTGTGACAAAACTTGATCATTTGCTTCAGCTATCGGTGCGGTCAGCATTGAGATTTGCAGCAAGAGAATTGTGATATTTTTCACAGCGAAACCGAAGAGAAAATTTACAAAACAGAACAAAATCAAACAACAAAGCACGGGAAAAGTTTGGAGAAAGTTGTCGTTTCAAGCCCGGCATCAAAAACCGCAGTTACTTCGCTATGGCTTCCTGTCGGCTTAGTAGCGAGATTGAAGGTGCCAAGAATCGCCTTTCTCCAGTTCAACAAAAATCCAGAATACCCGTCCGCATAGTAAATCATTTGAACAACAACAGCGGAAAAAGTTCCTCGTCTAAAGACGAAGTTAATATGCAGCGCATTATGAAGAATCGCCTTGAAAAAAATCAAAACAAGCCGCCATCTCGGATTCCGATTCCCATCTGTCGAACGAACAGCAAGGATGTTGGCAGGGATAAAATCCCCAAGACTGTAATAACGGCAACTGGGAAAAAACCATTGGAACAATCACAGGTATTGTTCAAAAGTTTTAGCCGAATTAGACTTCGGTAGTAAACTCCTGGGGCTGGGTTGTTCACCCAGGATTAAAGGGATTAAACTTAAACCTTTAATAACTGAAGCACTATATTTTTTTGTTTAAAAATGTTTTTCACCTCTAATGTTTGATGTACTTAGTTTGAGATTTCTTCAGCTCAAACCTGAATTCGAAGGGCAAACAATACCCTGGATTAACTTTTGGTTTTGACCGACGGCAAATAAAAATAAGCAATAAACTACGAGCGAGGAAACCCGGCGAGGAAAGACAGAAATTGCGAGAAGAATGGGAAGGAGAAAGGCGGCACCACATCATTCCTCTCTCGGATTTCAGTAAACTGGGCCCGGCTATTTTTCTCGTTTAAAAATGTTTTTCGCCTCTAACGTTTGGTGTAGTTTGAGATTACTACAGGTTGAAACTGCAGCCAAACAATATAAACAGGGCACCTCACCAAAAATTATAAAACTGAAATCAAAATTCTCGCTAACCCTGGGTTAGCTTAATCAGGCTTTGAACAACCCGGCCCTGATATTCATCTTTTAGCACTTGGTGTATTTGCTGTTGCAGAAAATTGATCTTTTAACTTTAATTTCCGTCAATAGGTAAAAATCTACCCCAAATCTGCGGAAATAAAGCAGCAAGTATTAATGATGCCACTGTCAAACGTCTAACAGCAACTAAACATAGCAGTCCTGAGCATGCCACAGACCCAACACTGCCAGTGACACGAGGAACACCAATGAAACAAGTCACGCTATTAGACACAGAACAGGTAAATATGCCAGTTGTTCTCAAAGAAAACTCACAATCCTTCTAGAAGTACTATATCAGTTATATTATTAGATTCAGAAGCTTTTCATCAGGAGTGTGATGTTCCTTTTACTGAATGTTGCCTCCTCAAGTACGGCGTACAAGGCATATTTATAATTTTAGCCTCCATATAGTTTATGCTCGGAAATGCAGATAAATCATGAAGCTCTGAAGAATACGATAGTATGAAGAGTATACTTTCTAACGTTTTACATTGTCAATCGACACTAACAATAGAATATCACTACCGAGTGAAATTTTTTCGTAGAAGTTATAGAGACCCTCTTCTGAAAATATGGAAAAAATAGATCTACAGTCTCCTTTTGGAACGTCATACATGGCTCGTTTTTCTTTTAAAAATCCCAGTTTTATTTCTGTTAAACTACATGTGTATGTAATGAGTATTTATACCGTTTACAAATTTGACAACGAGCTGTCCCTCTCTTCCTACAGTCTTCAGTTCGATGCCAGTTTTTCTTCTAGTTAATTTACAAACCCTATTTTTACAAACAGATCTCCACTGAAGACAAAAACGCAGGTACTGAAAACACTAAAGTACAAGGTGACTCTGTTCAACCTGCGGATTTGGTGTCCACGTGCACTAAGGCAAACCAAATAGAGATGGAAAATGATATTAAAACCAACGACAACCCATGTGGTGTCTTCTCCATCAGTTGTGAAGAGGACCATAAGAAGGAGCTTGATCACATTGAAAAAGAACATTCCGCAATAGTGGAGGAACTTCAACAGTGGGTTGAAGACGGAGACAAAAAGAACAAAATGTTGGAGGAGATCATTGAAACAACAAATGAAGAAAATGAGAGACTCTTGGTTCAGATCAGCGTCATGAAGAAGGAATTGAAAGCTTTGGAGAGTGAAAACAAAACTCTCCAGACTCAGTTGGAAACGAAGAGTGTTGACATAAAGACCATGCTCGAAAGAAACAATGAAGTCTCCGCCAGTTGCGATGAGGAGCATAAGAAAGAACTCGCGCAGCTTGAAAAGGAACATTCCGAAATAGAACAGGAACTTCAACAGTGGATTGAGGACGGAGACAAAAAGATAAAAGATTTGGAAGAGATTATTGAAACAACAAACGAAGAAAATGTGAAACTCTTGGTTCAGATCAGCGTCATGAAGAAGGAATTGAAAGCTTTGGAGAAAGAGAACAGTACTCTCCAGACCGAGCTGAAAACCAAGAGAACAGACGTGAAGAATCTACGAGCGAAAGAACATTACAACGAAAGAGAACTGAGAAATTTGAAACGTGATTTGAAGAGAAAGGAACAAAGTTTACAAAATGCCCGGCTTGAGAAACAGGAGCTGTTGAATGACACTGATTATTTGGAAGGAATCTTGAGAGATAGTCAGGCGTCTAATGAACAGTTGAACGTGAAAATTAATGAACTTAAGGGCATGGTGAAGGATGCGAATAAGCGACCCGATTACGGACATTTACGTGAGGAAGTGGAAATCTTAAAAGGATCCCTTGATGTGTGCTTCCACAAGGAAAAGCTGATAAACACTCAAGTTGAAGCCTTAACAGCCGAAGCATCGCACTTCAAAGCTTGTGACGAAACATCAGCTCTCTTAGAGCAGCTTGAGAGTCAGCTAGATCTTTGCATGAAGGAAAACGCGAGAATCATGTCAGAGAAAGACAAAGAGCTTAATGAGCTAAAAGACGCAAAGTCGAAGGTTATTGAAGACCTTAACGATCAACTTGCTAAGTTAACGAATAATAATGCAAGAAAAATCTCAGACAAAGAGAAAGAGTTTAAGGAACTTATTGACGAAAAGTCGAGGTTTATTGAACGACTTGAAGATCAGCTAACTCAGTCTGAGAATAGAAACGCCACAATCGTCTCAGAGAAGACTAAAGAGTTGAATGAATTCAAGAGACAGCATTCGAGAGATGATATCCAACTTCGGGATCAGCTAGCCATGTTGATGAAGGACCATGCCAGAATTGTTTCAGAGAATGGTAAAATGATGAACCAACTCGGAGAGAAGTCGCGAGTTATTGAAGCACTCGAGGATCAGCTGGCAAAGCTAAAGAATGAAAACGCCAGAGTCATCTTAGATAAAAATGAAGAGAAGATGGAACTAAATAAGAAAAACGCCAGGTTCATTGACCAACTTGAGGAGCAGCTCGCGAAGCTAATGAGAGAAAATTCCTCTGAACTTTCTAAGATATTTAACAACGATAAGAAGATGACTGAACTTCAAGAACAAGTACAAAAGTTAAGGGAACAGAAAACCTTGATTCTTTCTGAACTTGACATGACGTATCACAGTTTAAACTACAACGATATTGTGATTGAGAAATTAATAAAAGATTTAGAGCACGAGATGGTGGAAAAAGATGCTCTCAGTGCGGCCTTGGAATTATCCCTGGATAATTGTGCTATTAAAGAAAAAGAACACGCTAGGGAAACAAGAAACCTTAGATGTCAACTACAAGAAATGACATTTCTTCTGAACATTGCGGATTCTTGTTCCGAAGCTAATGAGAGCAAACATCAAGTTTGTGAATGTCGCGAAAAGTTTTTTGCCATGTAAATATTTATATGTCGTCTGTCAGAAGGCGACGTTATTTTTTTGTGTAAAATATATTGTAATAAATCATGCATTTTTAACTCCACTGGTGAGTCTTAATCCTAGGATGCTAGTTATGTAATACAATCTCGAGCCCAAATATCACTCGGCAAAGTGAAATGGAGATCTCAATTTTAACCGTGAAACAAAGTAAGATTACCTATTATGATGTATTCAGAAAATCGGTTTCATTATTACTCTACGCTTGTTAGTTTTGCTAATCAACTACTCGAGATTTCTGACGGCTCGGCTAAAAGGTTGCGAGGGGTGAAGCCTTGAACCAACTATCAACTTACATAGACTGAAACGAAAGTGAGCGGTGTAACTGTTTTAACCTAACCCACTGACTGATATATTGAGCAAAAAAACGATTCATTTTAGAACTGAAAGTCACCAGAAGTCTGTCATTTCCAAACAATATCAAAGATTGTCGACTTCGCGGTGTCGTGTATTGATCATGATTAGAGACCTTATGTGTGGCCAATCCGATTGCCGCCGTTTACCTGATGGCTGGTAACTCGGTGGCCAGGATTATGGAAACATAGGCGTACGGGCCGCAGTGGGCTGCAGTGAGCTCCCACCCCTCCCCCCTCCCAGTCTCAGAAATTTTTGAAATATTTCGGGCAAAGCGCTGATGATTCGGGCAAAAGTACTCGGGAGCAAACATTCTAACAGGTAATCAAGGCCAGGCTTGTAGGTTACTTTCACTGATGTTTGTCTTGTCAAAACGGGGTTAAGGTCAAATGATCAAAGGATCCACAATTGCAGGTATTCTGTTTTGGAAAAGCCATATGTCAATGAAATGTGTATCGTGGAAATCCACGAGATGGATGTCATTTCCATCAAGACAGCAATGACAAGGATGAATGCAAAGGACGAACAAGATGGGCTGCTGCCAAGACTCTTGTTTCTGTGTCGGCTCTGAAAAGAGCCGATTTGAATGGCTCCGCAAAGTGCCGGTTTAAAATTTCCCCGAACTTCTCGTACGAGAAACAATTTACTGTTTCTTTTATATCATGCATTTCGCGCCGTCGATTGAAGTCATAGGATGTTTCAAAATGACTTCAGTGGAATTCTGATTTCTCGAACCCCATTTTTTTCGATCTTCCCTATAACTTGAACCAAAAATCATTTCCCTCTCCTCAGTCAAACGTTGTAATTTTAACCCTGCATGATTTCACGAACTCACCGATTTTTAAAAGCAGTTTTCGTGTCCTTTGAAGGTTCCAAAAATCGGAATTCCGAAGCCTGCATTGCAGACGAACTTTACCCCAGGCTAGGATGGGTAAAGTATTTTCGGAATGATAATAGTTTCATTCGGACGTGAGCATAGATCAATTTCGATATATTAAAATTCCACCTAAAACAGTAGACCTCAGTACGAGGCTCTGGAGAAAAACTACAGAATTTGTGCAACCTCGTTCCCAGGACCTTTCCCCGCCCCCAAACCAGGGTAAAGGTCCTGGGAACGAGGTTGGAATTTGTGGGGTTTATTCCCCAGAGCCTCGTTCTGAGGGCTTTTGTGTTGTGCGGAATTTTAATATCTCGAAATTGGTCTCTTGGGTTTTCGTTTTTCTTGCGATTTGAGTAGTTATGTACAACTAACGCTTTCCGGCAATTTTTAATTTTTTCGGGCAATAAGGTCACCGAGCCCCAAGCCCGAAGGTGCCCGTACGCCTATGCCGGAAAAACAGTTTAGGTGGCTTGCTCTCCGGCGGTTTCTATTGGACTTTATAGTTAACTCGGGGCTTCGTCACTGGTTGAACTGTCTCTCCCAATGTAAGTCCATAGTGTCAGATATAAGCGGCCTCGTAATTTGGGTCGCGTAGCAGAGAACTATGGCCTCATGGTATTTAATGCCCGAGTGCGGCTTGTTGCGACTACTGATTAACTCAAATGCTTCTATCAAACCTTGCTTAAACGGGCTAAACCTTTTTTTTTTAGAATTAAGATGGAATTTGGAAGTTATTTTTCCTGGGGGACCCGTATAGTATGCCTCTTCATTCCTCGATTTAACTACTCGGCGTGCAGCAGACCGTCTATGACGACGTATTACATAACCATATACCTCGTGTCCAGAGTTGAAGTCCTCATCACACGCCACTCCTCGCTCGGTCTTTTCAGAAAACGACCGTCGTATTGCTTCACCCAACCCTCCTCCGGGCAAAGCGCTCTACTCCTCGGGTTCATTCTCCCATATCTCATTTTAGCTTCTTTCATTGTAATATTCTGTTTATAGTATCCCTGGATAAAAACGAATGAAAAAGACAAGGACTTCAGATGCTTTTAAATAAAATCGAAATAATATACCAGCAAATGGGCCTCTCCGATCTCTAGATAAGAGAAGAGTATTTCTTTGTATCACCTTTAGAAATGGAGATACGTATGACGTTCAAGCTGAAAAGAACTTTAATAATGCTGATGACGCAAGTCTATGTGGAGTCTCCGAGCAGTAATTATCTGTGTCTTCTTGCCAGCCAATCAGACAGGGATATCAGCCCTATTCCTATTAAATAGGAATAGGGCTGGTCGTGACCCTTTATAATAGCAGGAGCCCATCCCAATAGTAGTTGAATAAGATGAAGACAGACATCGCAACTGAGCTCCGTTGTAACTAAAAATCGCAAAACAAATTGGGTCTTCAAAGGCTCGAAATATGTTTCATTTTTATCTTTTCTTCACTTCTAATTCTGGGCTGGAATCCAAGAAGTTTGTACATTTATGGACACCGGACACGTTACACAGGTGTGCCGGAGAATCTTATGCTGAGGGTAACCCTGCGATTCACTATTTTACGATAACTGCAGAAATTCACGCGCGCTCATTGGTTTAATTTTATTGTCCATATGCGGACAGACACATAAATTTGAAATTCATGCGACGCGTTAGCGAACGAGAGCGGGCAATTCGACAATTTGTTATCGTAAAAAACAAATTGATGTTAGTTTTTAATGCGTCTGTCCTGTTATTGACAATGAATTTCGTCATAACATTGTCAAAGTAGTCTGCGTTTTGCATTTTCTCGCAGGCCTGGTAATGATTTTGATGAGCGCAGAAACATCCTTGTGATTGACTCTTCCAAAATGAGGTTATATAGTCAGTCAACATCACATTGAGCAATGAAGTTGTCTGTTCCCACCAACCCTCCACACCCCCTAATCTTCAATATTTGCCACAAATTGTGAACAAACTAGTAACAGAGCAGTTTTCATTTGAGTGTCCAAGGTAATCCGCCAACTACTTTGGTTTTGGTGTGACTTGTAAAACCAATTAGACAACTCAGCCAATCTAATACTGTAGTAAAACCAATAACAAAGTAATTGTTTGACCACTTTCAACGCTCAGTTGAAAAGCACTCGAAGACTAGCTGAATGGTCTAATAGTGGTCTAATTAACAAATTGATGTCAGTTTTTCATGCACCTGTCCTGTTATTGCTCATGAATTTCATCATAACATTGTCAGAGTAGCTGTGGATCCACAAGGCAATAGCCAAGTGGATCCGCAGACTACTTTGACAATGTTATGACGAAATTCATGATCAATAACAGGACAGACGCATAAAAAACTGACGTCAATTTGTTAAGCATCCCATGCAGAGGGAGCACAAATACTCTTAGTCGCTTCGTGCTGTGCTACAGAAACCAGGGAAGAGCTCCGACCTGATGGGCTCACTTGGCTTACTCAGGCTTACTTCGTTATCTATTCTAACGACATATTTTGTGGTTTACATAAAGGAAATGGCGAGTCAACTTTCATAAGAACAACTAAACAAAAAATTACGGCTGGGCCTGTCCGGGAGTCGAACCCGGGACCTCTCGCACCCAAAGCGAGAATCATGCCACTAGACCAACAGGCCGCAACTACTCATAGTAGCTCAATTAAAGGTCGAATTAAATATTAGTAAGAAAATGTATAGCGGTTGCAACTGGTAGTGAGGAAATACATGCCACATTTTTGCATTAAATATTGCTTTTACTTTATTGACTCCATAGCTTTGGGAAATTTTAAATATTTACGTGGAATCGCAGTTTGCATCTTTGCATTTGTGAGATCAGTCTGTTTAACAAATTGACCTCAGTTTTTAATGCGTCTCTCCTCTAATACATCACGAATTTCATCATAACATTGTGAAAGTACCAAAGCTTCGTAGCAGCATGAAGTAAGATATTGCTTTGATGAACCAAACGATGTTTTTGAAGGTCATAATTTTTAATCAAAACATGTTTCGGATGAAACATCATCCATCGTGAAATAAAATGAAATTGTGCAATAAGTAGTGTAACAAAGTGAGATATTGACAAGAATAACTAAAGATGAAGGCGAGAAAAAACAAACAAACAAAAAGAATAAAACTATTTAAGCTAAGAAAAAATAGTGAAAAAGACTAATTAGTATGAAAGGGATAAATTAAGATGTTTGACTTGGGAATTTAAAGACGGCTCTTCCCAAAGAGTATACATGGCTCAATTGGAAGCCTGTGAAAGCAGAATCGAGGATTTTAAAACAGTCTTCTGAACAAAGGGAGCGACAATTTTCAGAACCTCCCAGGTGCTTAAAGATGTGTTAATGTTTACGGATGCGAGTGGCGAAGTGTCTATTGGTTTCACTAATATAACAGGCACTACAGCCTGCACATGAAAACTTATAAATGACTCGCGATCATAAACCCGCAGGGATAGGATCCTTGGCCCCAAACCAACTCTTGATTTTAAACGGGGTGAGCACCTACTACTGCTAAATAATTTCTTAACTCTGCGTTGTGTTGTTATCGAAAAAGGACCTGTATACGTAATTTAAAATACAAACAATTTTCGCTAGGAGTAGCGCTCTGACAAGAATCGGGGATGAAGTAATTATTGCCCATCACAATAGTAATTGAGTCAGATGATGTTAGACATCGCAACTGAGCTCCGTTTTAATTAAAAATAGCAAACCGAATTGGTTCAATTTCTAGAGATTTGTTTCATTCTAATCCCTTCGTCACGGCTACTTCCTGGCTGGAAGCCATGAAGATTTCCTACAAATTTATGGCAAAAACATTTATGGGCTCCGGAAAAGGCATTCAGTCTCACAATGCCTCTCTCTTTTATAAGAACAATAAAAAAAAGAAAAATTTTTATGGTTGGGCCTGTCCGGGAGTCGAACCCGGGACCTCTCGCAACCAAAGCGAGAATCATGCCACTAGACCAACAGGCCGCATCTGGTGATTATGTGTCAACAAAAGGTCCAAATATTCTAGTAAGAAAATGTATAGCAGGTTGCAACTGGTTGTGAGGAAATGTGTGCCACCTTTTTGCATTAAATATTGGTTTTTTCCAGGCTCTGGAAATTATAACCATTTACAGTGTCTGTCCGCCATGTTGTCTGCATATTAGCAATGAAAATTAGCCTATGAGCGCACGAGAATTTCTGCAGTTATCACAAGACTCTGCGCAAATTTAGCATAAATGAGGACAGTCTGCTGTAAGTTACATAACGTGCCAATTAGAGAAAAGCGTGGCCACTAAGCCCAGGTAACCGAGCGTTCTACAACTCATAGGCTAGCCTGCTTGCAGGCGGTTACTGGGGGTTTCATCGCGGAAAACCTTTTGCGTTCGCTAATCGGGCACCATCTTGGATTTTTAAGGCGCGCGCTCCCGGGTACGAGCGGCCGAGCGCAAAAGCCTTTTTGTCAACTACCGCTCGCCCCGCTCCTCCGCGTCGCGTATTATCCAAAATGGCGGGCACGAAAAGCGAATGGGTTTTCTCGCAAAAACTCCAACGCCTACAGGTAGGCTACTCATAGGCTTTTCGCAACAAATGATCGTATGGTACAATTGGCGGGCGAGCTCATTATTATAAACAAAGAGACCTCAACCAGTCAAGCTTGATTGGCCTTTGTTTTAATGTCCCAGTGTGGGAATACTAATGAGCTTTTCCTCCAGCATGGCGGATTTTGTACCATGTGATCGTTTGTCGCAAAGGCCTATTGCAATCCGAAGATTTTCAAAGAAGAAAGCAAAAAGCATGTAATGGGCCCTTTGCAGTTTACGATCACATGGTACAAAAACCGCCATGCTGGAGAGCAAACCGCCCACTGGGACCTCCAAAACAAAAGAATGATTAGTTAAATTGCTTTGTTTTGGAGGTCCCAGTGGGCAGTTTGCTCTCCAGCATGGCGGTTTTTGTACCATGTGATCGTAAACTGCAAAGGGCCCATTATCATAGCTTGCAACATTCACAACACACACACTTATAGCTGAATATTAATTAACCACATAATATGAGTGAAATCATTTGCATCATTTTCTTGGTATCATTAAAATACAATTCGAGGCTGATCAATCTGGTAAATTTCAAACCTGCTCGCATAACTACTAAAGAAATAATGGCTTCATATTTTTCAATATTTATAGCCTGGGATAAATTCCAGGAACGCGACGAAGCATTTAATTTAGAGCTAAATAGAAAAGCCATGCAGTTCGTCATGTTCCTGAAATGGAAGAAATTATTTGAGGTGCAGGAGCTATTGTCCGATATCTTCCACCTTACATCCCGGATTTGGAAGGCAGAGAGGACATCTGACATTGCAGCACCGTTCTTGCATATTAGCAATAGAAATTTGCCAGATACCTTTATCTGATTCTCAGTTTATTTGCCCGTTTCGGCTTTATAGGTTGGAGCCGAGCTTGTTAAGCTAGGTTTCTCTAGAGTGTGTGTATTGGAAGAACCAGGCCTGTCAACACTTCGCATGCGCAAGGAAACTTGACTGTACCGATCTGAATGCGCCTGGGAAAATAGTCTGGGAATTCTGGGAACAAGTTCCGTGTTCTGTAAATTTCTGTAGAAGAAGTGAAGTGAAGTGAAGTGAAGTGAAGTGAAGTGAAGTGAAGTTCTCGATTACCTGACGATTCTCATTACACAGTTAAAATATAGCCCGAGCATTCTCGACTATTTTGAAAATCGTTACGTCAGCGTGTTACGTCATGCATGACATCATAAAGCTACGTCATGTCAGTTCACCGAACACTGCGGGCTCAGTAGTCGGAAACGGAAAACTGTTCACAGAGAAGAAATTGTAAGCAATCTACTTATCAATCGTTTCCATCAGGAGCCCTGTTTCCATGGATTTTCCGAATCATCGAAAACTTCTGTATGACAGTTTGGGCGCCGTACTCTCGGCATGCACGACACCTTTAATCTTAACCTCAGTGGTTTCCTGTCTTAATTAGGAAACGATTTTTTGAAGGAATAATTTGCCTATGAATCGAATCGTTACACCGTTTGGCAAATGTTCTCAACTTCTTTCCCAGGGCTTTCCAGTTGTAATTTCAAGGAAAAATCGCTGGTAGCAAGGTTTGGTTTGTTCCACTTGCACTAGTTCAAAGCAACCACTACCCTAGTCCCAGGGGTTTTTTCGATTTTTCACCCATGTTAATAATAATAATGTTCACCGTATGAGAGAGCTGCGAGAGAGCCGCTTCGCGATCCGTTTTCGCCGCTTCACGGCTCTCTCGCAGCTCTCTCAGGCGGTGAAAATTCAAGAAAAACCTCTGGGACCAGGGTAAGCAACCACTGACATTTTCTGTAGTACACACTCCCTCACCTACCCCTAGTTTAGCGGAGACCTTGCTCCTACCTAGGCTCGATTTCCGCCGCTCCTTTCCCGAACAGCGGCTGGTAATCAAGCCAACTGCTCACCCTAACTAAGTCTTAAAGTTTTGTTATCGCCTCATTACGGCACAAAGGAGTTTCAAAAGTTTTGAAAAATATTCAGTAAAGTTATTAGCTAAAGAAACAAAATGAATTTTTATACCGGGACTTCCGAGAAACGGGCCCCTGGGGCCGTTTCTCACTATATCAAGTTCCGTAGTTTGGCATACTGAAACACGCGTTGCCACATTACGTGTTTGGGGACATAGGAAGACCAGAGCTCTTTAAGTGTCGATTTACATTAGCAAGGTCTATCGTATGCGGTCCCTCGCAGTTTCTGGTTTCTTATTGATGTATTTTCGGATCGTAGGCCTTTTCAGTCAGATCCGATACGCTGCGTTTTTAAAGCATGGTGTTTGCCAGGCAATTTAAATGTTTATAGTCTGGCCTTGTCCAGCCACATATATTTTTCGCTTTTCGTGACACCAATCGTGACACTTTGGTCTCCTTGCGCCCCCAGACACGTTATGTGACAACGTGTGTTTCGGGGTGCTAGTGAGTTCAAAGTACGGACCTATATATTGTCAACGGTTCATTCAGCAATTTATGTACATTGGCTCTTGGGATGGCGTTACATACATTCGCTACACAGAGCTGATGAGTCCCAAAAATGCATCAGTCAATTCCAGCAGTGCCCTTTGCTCCCTGGCTAAACCCCAGGCATTAACATTTTTTTGGGAAAAAATGGACAAATTTCCGGGGTGTGGACAGGCCTGGTTCTTCCAATACACACACTCTAGAGAAACCTAGCTTAACAAGCTCGGCTCCAACCTATAAAGCCGAAACGGGCAAATAAACTGAGAATCAGATAAAGGTATCTGGCAAATTTCTATTGCTAATATGCAAGAACGGTGCTGCAATGTCAGATGTCCTCTCTGCCTTCCAAATCCGGGATGTAAGGTGGAAGATATCGGACAATAGCTCCTGCACCTCAAATAATTTCTTCCATTTCAGGAACATGACGAACTGCATGGCTTTTCTATTTAGCTCTAAATTAAATGCTTCGTCGCGTTCCTGGAATTTATCCCAGGCTATAAATATTGAAAAATATGAAGCCATTATTTCTTTAGTAGTTATGCGAGCAGGTTTGAAATTTACCAGATTGATCAGCCTCGAATTGTATTTTAATGATACCAAGAAAATGATGCAAATGATTTCACTCATATTATGTGGTTAATTAATATTCAGCTATAAGTGTGTGTGTTGTGAATGTTGCAAGCTATGATAATGGGCCCTTTGCAGTTTACGATCACATGGTACAAAAAACCGCCATGCTGGAGAGCAAACTGCCCACTGGGACCTCCAAAACAAAGCAATTTAACTAATCATTCTTTTGTTTTGGAGGTCCCAGTGGGCGGTTTGCTCTCCAGCATGGCGGTTTTTGTACCATGTGATCGTAAACTGCAAAGGGCCCATTACATGCTTTTTGCTTTCTTCTTTGAAAATCTTCGGATTGCAATAGGCCTTTGCGACAAACGATCACATGGTACAAAATCCGCCATGCTGGAGGAAAAGCTCATTAGTATTCCCACACTGGGACATTAAAACAAAGGCCAATCAAGCTTGACTGGTTGAGGTCTCTTTGTTTATAATAATGAGCTCGCCCGCCAATTGTACCATACGATCATTTGTTGCGAAAAGCCTATGAGTAGCCTACCTGTAGGCGTTGGAGTTTTTGCGAGAAAACCCATTCGCTTTTCGTGCCCGCCATTTTGGATAATACGCGACGCGGAGGAGCGGGGCGAGCGGTAGTTGACAAAAGGCTTTTGCGCTCGGCCGCTCGTACCCGGGAGCGCGCGCCTTAAAAATCCAAGATGGTGCCCGATTAGCGAACGCAAAAGGTTTTCCGCGATGAAACCCCCAGTAACCGCCTGCAAGCAGGCTAGCCTATGAGTTGTAGAACGCTCGGTTACCTGGGCTTAGTGGCCACGCTTTTCTCTAATTGGCACGTTATGTAACTTACAGCAGACTGTCCTCATTTATGCTAAATTTGCGCAGAGTCTTGTGATAACTGCAGAAATTCTCGTGCGCTCATAGGCTAATTTTCATTGCTAATATGCAGACAACATGGCGGACAGACACTGTAAATGGTTATAATTTCCAGAGCCTGGAAAAAACCAATATTTAATGCAAAAAGGTGGCACACATTTCCTCACAACCAGTTGCAACCTGCTATACATTTTCTTACTAGAATATTTGGACCTTTTGTTGACACATAATCACCAGATGCGGCCTGTTGGTCTAGTGGCATGATTCTCGCTTTGGTTGCGAGAGGTCCCGGGTTCGACTCCCGGACAGGCCCAACCATAAAAATTTTTCTTTTTTTTATTGTTCTTATAAAAGAGAGAGGCATTGTGAGACTGAATGCCTTTTCCGGAGCCCATAAATGTTTTTGCCATAAATTTGTAGGAAATCTTCATGGCTTCCAGCCAGGAAGTAGCCGTGACGAAGGGATTAGAATGAAACAAATCTCTAGAAATTGAACCAATTCGGTTTGCTATTTTTAATTAAAACGGAGCTCAGTTGCGATGTCTAACATCATCTGACTCAATTACTATTGTGATGGGCAATAATTACTTCATCCCCGATTCTTGTCAGAGCGCTACTCCTAGCGAAAATTGTTTGTATTTTAAATTACGTATACAGGTCCTTTTTCGATAACAACACAACGCAGAGTTAAGAAATTATTTAGCAGTAGTAGGTGCTCACCCCGTTTAAAATCAAGAGTTGGTTTGGGGCCAAGGATCCTATCCCTGCGGGTTTATGATCGCGAGTCATTTATAAGTTTTCATGTGCAGGCTGTAGTGCCTGTTATATTAGTGAAACCAATAGACACTTCGCCACTCGCATCCGTAAACATTAACACATCTTTAAGCACCTGGGAGGTTCTGAAAATTGTCGCTCCCTTTGTTCAGAAGACTGTTTTAAAATCCTCGATTCTGCTTTCACAGGCTTCCAATTGAGCCATGTATACTCTTTGGGAAGAGCCGTCTTTAAATTCCCAAGTCAAACATCTTAATTTATCCCTTTCATACTAATTAGTCTCTTTTCTTAACTTAAATAGTTTTATTCTTTTTGTTTGTTTGTTTGTTTTTTGTTCTTGCCTTCATCCTTAATTATTCTTGTTAGTGTCTCACTTTGTTACACTACTTATTGCACAATTCCATTTTATTTCTCATTTTACAACTGACGATGGATGTTTCATCTGAAACATGTTTTGATTTAAAAAAGTCTGAACTTCAAAAACATCGTTTGGTTCATCAAAGCAATATCTTACTTCATGCTGCTACGAAGCTTTGGTACTTTCACAATGTTATGATGAAATTCGTGATGTATTAGAGGAGAGACGCATTAAAAACTGAGGTCAATTTGTTAAACAGACTGATCTCACAAATGCAAAGATGCAAACTGCGATTCCACGTAAATATTTAAAATTTCCCAAAGCTATGGAGTCAATAAAGTAAAAGCAATATTTAATGCAAAAATGTGGCATGTATTTCCTCACTACCAGTTGCAACCGCTATACATTTTCTTACTAATATTTAATTCGACCTTTAATTGAGCTACTATGAGTAGTTGCGGCCTGTTGGTCTAGTGGCATGATTCTCGCTTTGGGTGCGAGAGGTCCCGGGTTCGACTCCCGGACAGGCCCAGCCGTAATTTTTTGTTTAGTTGTTCTTATGAAAGTTGACTCGCCATTTCCTTTATGTAAACCACAAAATATGTCGTTAGAATAGATAACGAAGTAAGCCTGAGTAAGCCAAGTGAGCCCATCAGGTCGGAGCTCTTCCCTGGTTTCTGTAGCACAGCACGAAGCGACTAAGAGTATTTGTGCTCCCTCTGCATGGGATGCTTAACAAATTGACGTCAGTTTTTTATGCGTCTGTCCTGTTATTGATCATGAATTTCGTCATAACATTGTCAAAGTAGTCTGCGGATCCACTTGGCTATTGCCTTGTGGATCCACAGCTACTCTGACAATGTTATGATGAAATTCATGAGCAATAACAGGACAGGTGCATGAAAAACTGACATCAATTTGTTAATTAGACCACTATTAGACCATTCAGCTAGTCTTCGAGTGCTTTTCAACTGAGCGTTGAAAGTGGTCAAACAATTACTTTGTTATTGGTTTTACTACAGTATTAGATTGGCTGAGTTGTCTAATTGGTTTTACAAGTCACACCAAAACCAAAGTAGTTGGCGGATTACCTTGGACACTCAAATGAAAACTGCTCTGTTACTAGTTTGTTCACAATTTGTGGCAAATATTGAAGATTAGGGGGTGTGGAGGGTTGGTGGGAACAGACAACTTCATTGCTCAATGTGATGTTGACTGACTATATAACCTCATTTTGGAAGAGTCAATCACAAGGATGTTTCTGCGCTCATCAAAATCATTACCAGGCCTGCGAGAAAATGCAAAACGCAGACTACTTTGACAATGTTATGACGAAATTCATTGTCAATAACAGGACAGACGCATTAAAAACTAACATCAATTTGTTTTTTACGATAACAAATTGTCGAATTGCCCGCTCTCGTTCGCTAACGCGTCGCATGAATTTCAAATTTATGTGTCTGTCCGCATATGGACAATAAAATTAAACCAATGAGCGCGCGTGAATTTCTGCAGTTATCGTAAAA
>JAHPZR010010306.1:0-26370 GCA_019787425.1 Platygyra sinensis
GAAGTTAGCGAGACAGATGAACTTTTAATTTTAAAATTAAAAAGATCATTAAATACTTTTGCCCAAAAATAAACCAAACAACTCAGGATTAGATATTCTGACGGAATAGGCTTTCAGAGGTACAAAACAGTTGTAACACCATCGAAAAAATTATCTGAGGCAGTTTTAAAGGAAATACAAAAACCAGCAATTCGTTGTCAGCGATGTTCATGTTTTGCTTTTGTATTTACAAAAAGTTTATTTAATGTGCAAAACGTTTTGAAAACGAACTTAAAGGAAAAACTGAAGTTAGCCTCGCGACAGAGCTTTCCGCTTTACTTTGAATTTTCCTTTAGAAGCATGGGAAAACTGTTGAAGGCATAGCTTTTCGTCGTGTAGGCAGCTGCAGTATATAGAAATTAAATTTCTCAATGAGAAGCTGATAGTTCAAAGAACATCTATGTTCCGTTCTGTCGAAAACACCGAATAAATTATACTATTTGATAGTTGCTGTTTCATTTTATTTGTCCACCAGTTTTAAAAGATCTTCCAAAAAGCTAAACTGGAAGAGCAGCGCAAGAACATATTATACAGGGAATGTGTATCGGCTAAGCACTGAGGACAGACATCGTTGTCAGAATTTTTGGCCCTAAAAGAGTCATTTTAGTTGCGACGATCTTGTATTGAAACATTGTTATTTTAATGTCACACTTGATCTGAAAAGGTAATCCGCACACTTTTTGGACGGGATATCAGGGCCGTAGCCAGAAAAAAAAATTTTGACTGAGGCAATGTCTATGAATAACTTATGACTGAGGCAATCAGTTCATGGTTGAGTTCTCTTCCTAGGTATTAGGTACTATAAACAACAAAAGCCAAAGAAATGACCGAGGCAAGTGCCTCGGTTGGCCTGTTACTAGCTACGGCGCTGGACATGGAGTGAAATCATGTTTCAAGATTTGAGTTTCAGCAGTAGGTAGTACGAAGAATTTAATTCTTCAACATCAATTTGTACACAAATCTCGTGGAAATGGTTTCTTCTTTCTCCTCACTTTCTGGGCATTGCGATATAAAATTAATAATACCGAAGTAGAGGGTGAAGGTCTTAAAGGACAGGAATTTCCCGTTCTCTTGAAGGAGATCTTGGCGTGAAACGCATCATGCTTTGGTCAAGCCAACATTTGTAGGATATCAGTTTGCCATTAATCAAATTTTTTCGATTATTCGAAATTACTCCTTATGAGTTAAAAAGGGGTCTAACTTCTTGTAGAATCGTTAGTCATTTGTTAATGTTTTAGTGCTTCAAAATAGAAAAGGGGTAAATTTCTGACCTGTAGTCTGTTAATATCATAGTTACAACTGTCAAGAATTGTAGTCTTTCATTTTTCTCTCTCGTTAGGGATGATTTTCCAGGATGCTACGTTTCCGGATTTTATGCGTGGTATCCATGCGACTATTAGCGCCTTATTCAAGACATTAAAATCAGTCATCTCAAGTCTTCCATGTTAAAACTCGTGCTGGAAGGCTAACTGGTTTGAGTTTTCCACCTTTTGCTCTTGAAAATTAATTCAAGAGTTCAGAACAAATATTAAGCAAATTTAAAGTTTTAAAATTTTTCACATTAAGTGTATTCACTGATAAAGACCAAGTGTAAGGTGTTAATTACAGGAAGCAGTTTCTTTAGCATTTCTATACAACAACGTACTAATTAAAAAAAGAATTGATGATCGCTTCGTGCGTGAAACTCGAGTAACTGTGTTGCAATTGCTATCTTGAATTAGTATTTCGCTCTGCATGTATTTGCATCGAGCACTCTTACGATTGTTTGAAACCTTTTACATTTTAGTTTGTTTATACAACAACATATGTGGAGAGCAGGGATGGCGCAACGACATTGAGAGCGCTCGCTTCCAGCCAATGTGGCCCAAGTTCGATTCTAGCCTAGCGTCGAGTTTGTTTTGTTAGTTCTAGTCTTGCTCCGTATTCTCCTCCGCAGCCGTTTTTTGGGATGTCACGGAAGCGTTGCGTGACGACCCAATAAACGGCTGCCGAGGAGACTACTTGCTCCGAGGCTTTTCCTCCTGGTTCTCCGGTTTACCTTCCTCCACAAAAACCAACATCTCTAAATTCCAATTCGACCAGGATAGAGGACCCATGAAAACTGAATATTCTAACTGGTCTCAAATAAAAATAAAAGCTGATGTCTACTAATGCAGTTCCTTTGCGCTATTTTTGGATTGTTTTGACAGCAGTTACTGAATTGCCAAGTAAGTCAAACAAAGACGTGTTTGTCACCTTAAATGAAAGGTAATTAAAGAAAGTTGTCAGTCAATTATGAACAACGAACATAAAATATGGAAAACTTATTGACTTCGATAACATTAAAGCAGCTTGCAGAGGGTACTCTTGAAGCAGAGGTAAATGAAATACAAACCAGCTCTAGCAAAGCAGTTGTCATTGAGAGGAAAAAAGGAGCTATTAGCTTGAATCAGCTAGTGCCCAAGGCGCCTCTTAAATGCTCAAAGTAGCAGACAGAACAGGCTGATCTTTGCTTCCAGAACCTTTTCACTGACGAGTAATTAAGTTACTTTCCAATACATACCTTGTTCTCAAGACATCCGGGTCAATAGTCGCGTTTTAAACAAGCGGCCTCCTCTTTTACCAACGTGTTTTCCCTTCCCTCTTGGTTATAGATCAATTGGGGTGGGGACGGAATAGTTTTGAACCTGACAAAAAAAGCTTCAGTGAGAATGCAGGAATTCTAGCTGCTGAAAGATCAGTAGCCATGCAAATTAAAGTCAAAGTGTTCTGTTTTTCAAATGCTCATTTTACTATTTGCTGACAAAAACCATACCTTTGAAATAACCTATTACTTATAACTTATAACATAAATTTTTCTGAATTCTGAGAATTGAAGAATATTCCCTAAAATTGAAAATAAACGCTTCGAGGTCACTATTTAGACCATAAGTTTGTGTTTTTCTCCTTATTCTTATATGAAATTATTTTCCAACAAAAAAGTGACAAAGCTGCTACAAGTACAAATAGGTGAGTCTTTCACAATAAAACCATCTCCTCGACTAATTAAGTTGTTAACTGTTCATAGATGACATGTTGGACAAATAAATGAAAAAGCATGAATTTTGATCAAGGCATTGAAGCCAGAGATAAACCTCACGCCAACAGAGATACACAGTATTGCTGCAGACTAATGGCTGCCGCAAATGTTTCTGACGAAAAGCAGAACTAGTCTGAAAACGTTCAATCCTTCTACTGCTCACTAGACAAAGCTGCTGCGTTACATGGCCAGTTGACATTTATCGCAGTTTTAAATGCTTTTCTGTCCATTACAGCTTCTCTTGTAAATGGTTTGGTCCTAGTCGCTCTGAGCAAAGACTCTTCACTGCATCCTCCATCCAAACTCTTGCTGCGCAGCCTTGCAGTAAGTGATCTCTGTGCTGGTCTGTTTTCAGAGCCTCTGTATGTTACTCTGTTGGTGACTGTAGTGAATGAACATTGGAACATTTGTCACTACGTAGCAGTCACAGTTTGGACAACAGGCACAATTTTGACTTGTGCGTCTTTGTTGACACTGACTGCAATAAGCGTAGACAGACTTCTTGCCCTTATGTTGGGGTTAAGATACAGACAGGTTGTTACTTTGAAGCGGACCCGTTGTATCATTATCACCGTTTGGGTGCTGCCTGCTGGGTTTGCAACAATGAAGCTCTTTTCGAACTTCTCTTTAATCGGAGCTATACTTATACCACTGAGTCTAGTAACCTCGACCTTCTCTCACACAAAGATTTTCTTTGCCCTCCGTCGTCATCAAAGTCAAGTACAAGACCATGTTCAGCAGCCCAACCAAACAAATCAACTGAACATAGCGCGATTCAGAAAGGCAGTATCAACTGCACTGTGGCTGCAGCTTACGTTAATCGTTTGTTATCTACCATAAGCAATATTGTTAAATTTGATGAGCAAGGTTGAGCTATCTTCGTCATCCATTATTGCTTTTAGTTACACGGTCACTTTACTTTTCTTAAATTCGTCATTAAATCCATTTCTTTACTGCTGGAAAATAGACGAGGTGAAACAGGCAATGAAGGAAACTATCAGCCCGTGTGGAACAATCCAATCCCTTAACTGGTCAAAGAAGAGGAAGATGGAGAAAAAGAACGAAGAGAAGGCCCGACAAGGAGAGGGAGAAGGCGAAGGAGAAGAAGAAATAGAAAGAGAAGAAAAAGGAGAGGAAGAAAAAGAGGAAGGAGAATTAGACAGAGAAGGAGAAGGAGGAGAACGAGGAGAAGGAGGAGAAGAAGGAGAAGGAGGAGAAGAAGAAGGAGGAGTAGGAGGAGGAGCAGGAGAAGGAGAAGGAGAAGGAGAAGGAGAAGGAGAAGGGGAAGGGAAGGGAAGGAGAAGGAGAAGGAGAAGGAGAAGGAGAAGGAGAAGGAGAAGGAGAAGGAGAAGGAGAAGGAGAAGGAGAAGGAGAAGGAGAAAAAGAAGGAGAAGGAGAAGGAAGAGAAGGAGGAGAAGGAGGAGGAGAAATAGGAGGAGAAGGAGGAGGAGGAGGAGGAGAAGGAGAAAAGCTGTTTTAAATTAGAAGGAGTGTTTTTTAGTTTGCTGTATTGTTATATCGACGGTATTGCATGTCTATTAAGGAGAAAAACAGTAAAAATATCTTAGTTGTTAATTAAGAAACTGTAAAGAATGATTTCTTTATTTTCGTGAATAAAAAAGTGAATAAAAGAAAATGCGTTGGATTTCCTATTCTAATCCACCACACTAATGCGAGTTTTCAAAAGTCTCTGTCTAAATTTTGAAGAAAACCAAGCAAAATAATTTCCCCACCAAACTACCATTTTAGTGCCCACACTAATGCGTCTTAACTCGAAAGCGCATCATATTTAACTTGGAAAATATATTTTCCAAGTTGTAGTGGTGAACCCGATTTCACTCCATCACCCCATCACTCCATCACTTTATCACTCCGTCACTCTGTCACTCCGTCACTCCGTCACTCCGTCACTCCGTCACTCCGTCACTCCGTCACTCCGTCACTCCGTCACTCCGTCACTCCGTCACTCCGTCACTCCGTCACTCCGTCACTCCGTCACTCCGTCACTCCGTCACTCCGTCACTCCGTCACTCCCTCACTCCCTCACTCCGTCACTCCCTCACTCCGTCACTCCCTCACTCCGTCACTCCCTCACTCCGTCACTCCCTCACTCCGTCACTCCATTATATTACTTCTAGTGCACCCTAAACGATACTTTGACAGCTAAAAATGGTGATGTTTCGTCCTCAACACCCTAAGTGAGACCAGAATCCTTGATTTTTACCTAAGACGACGAAAATTTATCAACCATTGCACATAACAGTTTTTACTACCTCCCCCCCCCCCCCCCCCGCCCCGGGGTTTTTAACATCTGCCGTTTAAAGCCGTTTCATGGTCGGTTGCTCCGTGTCAAGTTAGTTATTCTTTGAATTCTGACCTAAGTACTCAATATCTTATCGCAGAAATGCTCTACGTTGAATAAATTCTCGCACGAACGTTTTTTTTTAATAGAAGCTACCTGTAATTATAGAAGTCTCTCATTTCCTGAAAGTGCCCGCTCATACAGGTTTTACCATACTCTATTCCCTTAAAAGCAATAAGAATACATAATTGACACTATTATTTGTCACAAAATTGACGAGCTGTATGAATTTTCAAATGATTCAAGCCGCGTTTAATGTTTTGAAAGATCAACATGTCGAAAGAATCGGGGAGAATTCGAGCGACGTGTCCCACTGTTTACTTACACGACTAGTAGTTTCCATGGGAAGGTGAAGTGCCGCGAGCGAAGTGTATGTGGAAGATGTTTTTATGTCTAATGAGTGCAGAGAGCACATGACAATGTACCGGTTTCTACGTTCGCAAAATTTGAGATGAACAACGCATGCGTATCTGCTGAACTTCTCAAACCGAGCTATCAAAGGCAAAGATATCTGATGTAACCGTCTTAATAATTTTCAAGAAAGATCATGTTGATTTTTAATGTGAAATATTTTAAAACAGAATTGTCACTCTTTCAGAGGTATAAAACAGTTATAACACCAGCGAAGAAATTATTTGAGGCATTTTTTCAGGAAATAGAAAAACGAGCAATTACTTGTCCTAGATATTCATGTTTCGCTTTTGTATTTACAAAATGTTTATTTAGTACGCAAAACTTTTTGGAAACGAACTTAAGGGAAGAACTAAAGTAAGCCTCCCGACAGAGCAGTCCCTGATTTATAGACAGCAGGTACTGAAGTGACGAGTAAATAAAACAAAGACGTATTTGTCAGCTCAGATAAAAGATTATTAAAAAAATTGTCAGTCATGTATGAAAAACTTATTGACTTCGATAACATTAAAGCAGCCTGCAGACAGCACTCTGGAAGAAGCGGGAAATGCTCTAGCAAAGCAGTTGTCATTGAGAGGAAAAACGTCACGAGTATAGTTGCAAGGCGCTAATAATTTGAATCAGCTGGCGCCAAATGCGCCTCTCAAATGCTAAAGGTAGCAGATAGAACGGGTTATTCTTAGCTTCCAGAGTCTTATTCCCGCCGATTGATGAACTTACTTCCCAATATGCCTTGTTCCCAAAACATGCGGGTTAACAGTAGCGTTTGAACAAACCGCTTCAAATTTTATCGACGTATTTTCCCTTTTCTCTGGACTTTAGATTAATTGAGGTGGGGTAGGGATAGTTTCCAACCTGGAAGAAGAAGCTTCATTGGGAATGAAGGCATTCTCGCTGCTGAAAGATCTGTAGTTACACAAATGAAAGTTGAATTAAAGTGTCCTGTTTTTCTGTTTGCTGACAAAACCATGCCTATGAAATAACTTATTGCTCATACCTTATCACAAAGAGCTTCCAGAATTCAAGAATATTCCATAAAATTTAAACTGACAGCTTCGAGGCCACTATTTAAGCCATAAATTTGTGTTTTTCTCCTTATTTTTAATTAATTTATTATCGGAAAAAAGTGACAGTGCTGCTACAAGTAGAGACCAGTGAGTCTTTGACAATAAAACCATCTGCTCGGCTAGTTAAGTTGTTAACTCTTCATGAATGTTGGACCAATAAATGAAAAAGCACTCAGCTTCACTTCACTACCTTTACCTCTGTGTTCTACACTACGTCTTCAAAGTGAACTCGTTTCTGTCTTGAACTTTCGCGCTTGGCTTTACTATGCTGCGGCCTTGTTTTAGCGTTTGTAAAATCGGCCGACACATACCAAATCAGACGGTTTATATCGTTTAGTTATCTATAAGAAAATTCTTATTAGATTAGTTACTGAACATAGCGCGATTAAGAAAGGCTCATTTAAAGAATTTAGTCTGAAAAAGAGAAATTGCGAATTGATCAGTACGATACACCTTAGTCTGGGGGTATCTCCGGGATTTGTCGTAAGTGTAATGCCCCGACCACACTAATGTATTTTCAGAGGTCCCCGTTTTCATTTTGAAGAAAACGAAGCAAAATAACTTCCCCACCAAACTAGCATTTTCGAACCTTTCCAGCTCTCAACACTAATGCGTGTTCATTCGACAGAGCATTGTATTTGTTTTTCGTGACCCATCGTTCACAAACGCCCGACACCGCTGATGGAATCGACAATACATGTAAAATACGCTTCTTTTCGTCGCTTTTTTCAAACGCCTATGATAGAAAAAAGCAGTTAGGGATTATGCTGAATAGCTGACACTGACGAAGGAGTGTCAGTAGAATTTTGTAGTTTCGTTGAGGCAGATGTTCACCACCGTGCCTCAAACACCACCATTCTTTAATACCGTGAATAATTGACAGCTTGTAAGTTGATAGTTAAATTTAAAGAAAACTTTTTGCACACAGCTACTCGTCTCCGTCAGAAGAAAAGGGATAGTTCTCATTTTACTGCCCTTTAGTTGAAACAAGAGAAAAGGCCACTTAAATTTTAGTTAATTTTAAGATCTTCCGAAAGAGGGTGGATATTTCTCATCACAAAGGGGGCGAATATTTCTGCAGCTGCTTCACTGTAATGCTATTAGCCAAAATACGGTCCTTATTGACGGGCTGAATTTGTTTTTAAGGCGGCATGGTTGATTTAAGTTCAAATACAGCCTTTTTCATCGATTCAGGTTCTCTTTTAACTACGGTATAACATCAGGAAAAACTTTGAAGCTTAGCTAGTGAGTGCAGAGAGTAGAAAATACTTGTACGCTTCTTGGTAAGCGAATTTGGGATGAACGACGCATGCATAACTGCTGAACTTCTCAAACCGAGCTATGAAAGACAACGATATCTAATGTAACCGTCTTAATTTTCAAGAAAGCTCAATGATTTTAATCTGAAATATTTTAAAACAGAAGAGTCACTCTTTCCTCGGGACAGGCAATTATTTTACCGAAAGAATTGAAAAACAGAAAATATTATACGCTTGACTGACAAGGAGGTATAGATAAACATGACGCTCGAAGTTAGCGAGACAGATGAACTTTTAATTTTAAAATTAAAAAGATCATTAAATACTTTTGCCCAAAAATAAACCAAACAACTCAGGATTAGATATTCTGACGGAATAGGCTTTCAGAGGTACAAAACAGTTGTAACACCATCGAAAAAATTATCTGAGGCAGTTTTAAAGGAAATACAAAAACCAGCAATTCGTTGTCAGCGATGTTCATGTTTTGCTTTTGTATTTACAAAAAGTTTATTTAATGTGCAAAACGTTTTGAAAACGAACTTAAAGGAAAAACTGAAGTTAGCCTCGCGACAGAGCTTTCCGCTTTACTTTGAATTTTCCTTTAGAAGCATGGGAAAACTGTTGAAGGCATAGCTTTTCGTCGTGTAGGCAGCTGCAGTATATAGAAATTAAATTTCTCAATGAGAAGCTGATAGTTCAAAGAACATCTATGTTCCGTTCTGTCGAAAACACCGAATAAATTATACTATTTGATAGTTGCTGTTTCATTTTATTTGTCCACCAGTTTTAAAAGATCTTCCAAAAAGCTAAACTGGAAGAGCAGCGCAAGAACATATTATACAGGGAATGTGTATCGGCTAAGCACTGAGGACAGACATCGTTGTCAGAATTTTTGGCCCTAAAAGAGTCATTTTAGTTGCGACGATCTTGTATTGAAACATTGTTATTTTAATGTCACACTTGATCTGAAAAGGTAATCCGCACACTTTTTGGACGGGATATCAGGGCCGTAGCCAGAAAAAAAAATTTTGACTGAGGCAATGTCTATGAATAACTTATGACTGAGGCAATCAGTTCATGGTTGAGTTCTCTTCCTAGGTATTAGGTACTATAAACAACAAAAGCCAAAGAAATGACCGAGGCAAGTGCCTCGGTTGGCCTGTTACTAGCTACGGCGCTGGACATGGAGTGAAATCATGTTTCAAGATTTGAGTTTCAGCAGTAGGTAGTACGAAGAATTTAATTCTTCAACATCAATTTGTACACAAATCTCGTGGAAATGGTTTCTTCTTTCTCCTCACTTTCTGGGCATTGCGATATAAAATTAATAATACCGAAGTAGAGGGTGAAGGTCTTAAAGGACAGGAATTTCCCGTTCTCTTGAAGGAGATCTTGGCGTGAAACGCATCATGCTTTGGTCAAGCCAACATTTGTAGGATATCAGTTTGCCATTAATCAAATTTTTTCGATTATTCGAAATTACTCCTTATGAGTTAAAAAGGGGTCTAACTTCTTGTAGAATCGTTAGTCATTTGTTAATGTTTTAGTGCTTCAAAATAGAAAAGGGGTAAATTTCTGACCTGTAGTCTGTTAATATCATAGTTACAACTGTCAAGAATTGTAGTCTTTCATTTTTCTCTCTCGTTAGGGATGATTTTCCAGGATGCTACGTTTCCGGATTTTATGCGTGGTATCCATGCGACTATTAGCGCCTTATTCAAGACATTAAAATCAGTCATCTCAAGTCTTCCATGTTAAAACTCGTGCTGGAAGGCTAACTGGTTTGAGTTTTCCACCTTTTGCTCTTGAAAATTAATTCAAGAGTTCAGAACAAATATTAAGCAAATTTAAAGTTTTAAAATTTTTCACATTAAGTGTATTCACTGATAAAGACCAAGTGTAAGGTGTTAATTACAGGAAGCAGTTTCTTTAGCATTTCTATACAACAACGTACTAATTAAAAAAAGAATTGATGATCGCTTCGTGCGTGAAACTCGAGTAACTGTGTTGCAATTGCTATCTTGAATTAGTATTTCGCTCTGCATGTATTTGCATCGAGCACTCTTACGATTGTTTGAAACCTTTTACATTTTAGTTTGTTTATACAACAACATATGTGGAGAGCAGGGATGGCGCAACGACATTGAGAGCGCTCGCTTCCAGCCAATGTGGCCCAAGTTCGATTCTAGCCTAGCGTCGAGTTTGTTTTGTTAGTTCTAGTCTTGCTCCGTATTCTCCTCCGCAGCCGTTTTTTGGGATGTCACGGAAGCGTTGCGTGACGACCCAATAAACGGCTGCCGAGGAGACTACTTGCTCCGAGGCTTTTCCTCCTGGTTCTCCGGTTTACCTTCCTCCACAAAAACCAACATCTCTAAATTCCAATTCGACCAGGATAGAGGACCCATGAAAACTGAATATTCTAACTGGTCTCAAATAAAAATAAAAGCTGATGTCTACTAATGCAGTTCCTTTGCGCTATTTTTGGATTGTTTTGACAGCAGTTACTGAATTGCCAAGTAAGTCAAACAAAGACGTGTTTGTCACCTTAAATGAAAGGTAATTAAAGAAAGTTGTCAGTCAATTATGAACAACGAACATAAAATATGGAAAACTTATTGACTTCGATAACATTAAAGCAGCTTGCAGAGGGTACTCTTGAAGCAGAGGTAAATGAAATACAAACCAGCTCTAGCAAAGCAGTTGTCATTGAGAGGAAAAAAGGAGCTATTAGCTTGAATCAGCTAGTGCCCAAGGCGCCTCTTAAATGCTCAAAGTAGCAGACAGAACAGGCTGATCTTTGCTTCCAGAACCTTTTCACTGACGAGTAATTAAGTTACTTTCCAATACATACCTTGTTCTCAAGACATCCGGGTCAATAGTCGCGTTTTAAACAAGCGGCCTCCTCTTTTACCAACGTGTTTTCCCTTCCCTCTTGGTTATAGATCAATTGGGGTGGGGACGGAATAGTTTTGAACCTGACAAAAAAAGCTTCAGTGAGAATGCAGGAATTCTAGCTGCTGAAAGATCAGTAGCCATGCAAATTAAAGTCAAAGTGTTCTGTTTTTCAAATGCTCATTTTACTATTTGCTGACAAAAACCATACCTTTGAAATAACCTATTACTTATAACTTATAACATAAATTTTTCTGAATTCTGAGAATTGAAGAATATTCCCTAAAATTGAAAATAAACGCTTCGAGGTCACTATTTAGACCATAAGTTTGTGTTTTTCTCCTTATTCTTATATGAAATTATTTTCCAACAAAAAAGTGACAAAGCTGCTACAAGTACAAATAGGTGAGTCTTTCACAATAAAACCATCTCCTCGACTAATTAAGTTGTTAACTGTTCATAGATGACATGTTGGACAAATAAATGAAAAAGCATGAATTTTGATCAAGGCATTGAAGCCAGAGATAAACCTCACGCCAACAGAGATACACAGTATTGCTGCAGACTAATGGCTGCCGCAAATGTTTCTGACGAAAAGCAGAACTAGTCTGAAAACGTTCAATCCTTCTACTGCTCACTAGACAAAGCTGCTGCGTTACATGGCCAGTTGACATTTATCGCAGTTTTAAATGCTTTTCTGTCCATTACAGCTTCTCTTGTAAATGGTTTGGTCCTAGTCGCTCTGAGCAAAGACTCTTCACTGCATCCTCCATCCAAACTCTTGCTGCGCAGCCTTGCAGTAAGTGATCTCTGTGCTGGTCTGTTTTCAGAGCCTCTGTATGTTACTCTGTTGGTGACTGTAGTGAATGAACATTGGAACATTTGTCACTACGTAGCAGTCACAGTTTGGACAACAGGCACAATTTTGACTTGTGCGTCTTTGTTGACACTGACTGCAATAAGCGTAGACAGACTTCTTGCCCTTATGTTGGGGTTAAGATACAGACAGGTTGTTACTTTGAAGCGGACCCGTTGTATCATTATCACCGTTTGGGTGCTGCCTGCTGGGTTTGCAACAATGAAGCTCTTTTCGAACTTCTCTTTAATCGGAGCTATACTTATACCACTGAGTCTAGTAACCTCGACCTTCTCTCACACAAAGATTTTCTTTGCCCTCCGTCGTCATCAAAGTCAAGTACAAGACCATGTTCAGCAGCCCAACCAAACAAATCAACTGAACATAGCGCGATTCAGAAAGGCAGTATCAACTGCACTGTGGCTGCAGCTTACGTTAATCGTTTGTTATCTACCATAAGCAATATTGTTAAATTTGATGAGCAAGGTTGAGCTATCTTCGTCATCCATTATTGCTTTTAGTTACACGGTCACTTTACTTTTCTTAAATTCGTCATTAAATCCATTTCTTTACTGCTGGAAAATAGACGAGGTGAAACAGGCAATGAAGGAAACTATCAGCCCGTGTGGAACAATCCAATCCCTTAACTGGTCAAAGAAGAGGAAGATGGAGAAAAAGAACGAAGAGAAGGCCCGACAAGGAGAGGGAGAAGGCGAAGGAGAAGAAGAAATAGAAAGAGAAGAAAAAGGAGAGGAAGAAAAAGAGGAAGGAGAATTAGACAGAGAAGGAGAAGGAGGAGAACGAGGAGAAGGAGGAGAAGAAGGAGAAGGAGGAGAAGAAGAAGGAGGAGTAGGAGGAGGAGCAGGAGAAGGAGAAGGAGAAGGAGAAGGAGAAGGAGAAGGGGAAGGGGAAGGGGAAGGAGAAGGAGAAGGAGAAGGAGAAGGAGAAGGAGAAGGAGAAGGAGAAGGAGAAGGAGAAGGAGAAGGAGAAGGAGAAGGAGAAAAAGAAGGAGAAGGAGAAGGAAGAGAAGGAGGAGAAGGAGGAGGAGAAATAGGAGGAGAAGGAGGAGGAGGAGGAGGAGAAGGAGAAAAGCTGTTTTAAATTAGAAGGAGTGTTTTTTAGTTTGCTGTATTGTTATATCGACGGTATTGCATGTCTATTAAGGAGAAAAACAGTAAAAATATCTTAGTTGTTAATTAAGAAACTGTAAAGAATGATTTCTTTATTTTCGTGAATAAAAAAAGTGAATAAAAGAAAATGCGTTGGATTTCCTATTCTAATCCACCACACTAATGCGAGTTTTCAAAAGTCTCTGTCTAAATTTTGAAGAAAACCAAGCAAAATAATTTCCCCACCAAACTACCATTTTAGTGCCCACACTAATGCGTCTTAACTCGAAAGCGCATCATATTTAACTTGGAAAATATATTTTCCAAGTTGTAGTGGTGAACCCGATTTCACTCCATCACCCCATCACTCCATCACTTTATCACTCCGTCACTCTGTCACTCCGTCACTCCGTCACTCCGTCACTCCGTCACTCCGTCACTCCGTCACTCCGTCACTCCGTCACTCCGTCACTCCGTCACTCCGTCACTCCGTCACTCCCTCACTCCCTCACTCCCTCACTCCCTCACTCCCTCACTCCGTCACTCCCTCACTCCGTCACTCCCTCACTCCGTCACTCCATTATATTACTTCTAGTGCACCCTAAACGATACTTTGACAGCTAAAAATGGTGATGTTTCGTCCTCAACACCCTAAGTGAGACCAGAATCCTTGATTTTTACCTAAGACGACGAAAATTTATCAACCATTGCACATAACAGTTTTTACTACCTCCCCCCCCCCCTCCCCGCCCCGGGGTTTTTAACATCTGCCGTTTAAAGCCGTTTCATGGTCGGTTGCTCCGTGTCAAGTTAGTTATTCTTTGAATTCTGACCTAAGTACTCAATATCTTATCGCAGAAATGCTCTACGTTGAATAAATTCTCGCACGAACGTTTTTTTTTTAATAGAAGCTACCTGTAATTATAGAAGTCTCTCATTTCCTGAAAGTGCCCGCTCATACAGGTTTTACCATACTCTATTCCCTTAAAAGCAATAAGAATACATAATTGACACTATTATTTGTCACAAAATTGACGAGCTGTATGAATTTTCAAATGATTCAAGCCGCGTTTAATGTTTTGAAAGATCAACATGTCGAAAGAATCGGGGAGAATTCGAGCGACGTGTAGTTTCCATGGGAAGGTGAAGTGCCGCGAGCGAAGTGTATGTGGAAGATGTTTTTATGTCTAATGAGTGCAGAGAGCACATGACAATGTACCGGTTTCTACGTTAGCAAAATTTGAGATGAACAACGCATGCGTATCTGCTGAACTTCTCAAACCGAGCTATCAAAGGCAAAGATATCTGATGTAACCGTCTTAATAATTTTCAAGAAAGATCATGTTGATTTTTAATGTGAAATATTTTAAAACAGAATTGTCACTCTTTCAGAGGTATAAAACAGTTATAACACCAGCGAAGAAATTATTTGAGGCATTTTTTCAGGAAATAGAAAAACGAGCAATTACTTGTCCTAGATATTCATGTTTCGCTTTTGTATTTACAAAATGTTTATTTAGTACGCAAAACTTTTTGGAAACGAACTTAAGGGAAGAACTAAAGTAAGCCTCCCGACAGAGCAGTCCCTATTGTAACTACATAGATCAAGCGAAACTCTGCAGTTATGGCTGGTGACTTTAGTGACTTCGAACGGAAGCCGTAAAACTAAAATAAATGGAAAAATTATGCCAATGACTTGATGCGAATGTTTGTCGTATGACGCTACATAAGACCCTTGACAATAAAATCAGAAATAAAGTTCAAAATAGAAACTTATTAAACTTAGGACATCGAAATGTGCACTATGTACCTTGTCCAGCCTTGAGACCGCGAAAGAGACGAAATAAGAACGCTAAACGAGCGTAAAATTCACCAAAGGTTAGGTCAAAAACTTACGACCACGCTAGTCAAAAACACACTGGTCACGTGACCAAAAATAGCGCGAAACATAACCGTGCGCAGACTGGACTGGCTACAGTCACATGGCTCTTTAAAGTGGGAATCCACTGTCCTTATAACGTCGAGTGTTCTGACAGCTTTCAAAAAAAGTAATATATCCCTAAGTTAAAACGGCAACAAAGTTCTGAGCTGCTAAAGACAGGTGAATGTCCGCATCAAACAATCTTGCTGCTTCAGTCAGCGGCGTTCCTTCAGGCAATACTGCTCCTTCAATCAGTGCTTGTCTGCGCAGTTTGGCTCCTCGTCGGGGAATTCCCGGTCTACTTCCTGAATGAGAACAAGTTTGTAGACAGGTTGATCCAGGTACTGCACTTCATTAGTTCCCCTTCCTTGCTTGTCAAGACTACGAGTTGCCATAGCAGGTTTTAACCTTCCTTACAAGACCATCGTGGCTTGAGAATACTTCTTCAACTCTTGCTAGCCTCCATGCATTTCTAGGGACGTTTTCATCCTTGACCATGACGACATCATTCACTGCCATGTTGCGTTGGGGTTTGATCCAGTTCTTGCGAAGTGTATGAAGGAATTCCTTCCTCCACCTATCCCAAAGTACGTTCGCTAGAAGCTGAACACTTCTCCATCTTCTGGGAAGGTAGAGACCTTTTCTTACAAAGACACCTGGAGGTGGCATTAGTTCTTTTCTCTTCATGGTCAACAAGTGGTTTGGCTTTAGGGGTTCTGGTGAAACAGGGGAAGACATGTTCAAATCCAGGGGTCTGGAATTCACCACTGCCTGGACTTCCTTCAACAGTGTACGGAAGCTTTCATCCTCTAGCTGGTGACCGGCCTCTTCTAACAGAGACCCGAGGACGCTTCTCACAGTCCTATTTTGTCTCTCCCAGTAACCTCCAATGTGACTAGCTGATGGGGGATTCATTTTGAACAAAACCCATTCGCAGTTCTCTTCCAGCAAGGTGTTGCGTATCTTGTCTTCATCCGTCTCACTCAGAGGCTCTTGCAATTCTCTTTGGGCTCCGACAGAGTTCGTTCCACGATCTGACCTCAGCTGGCGTATTGGACCACGCTCTTCGTGAAAACGCCTCAACGCGTTGATAAAGGAGTCGGTTTCTAGTGTGTTCGCGGTCTCTATATGGATGACACGGGACGCCATACATGTGAACAATACACCGTATCTCTTGATCTCCTTCCGGCCTTCCCTTAGTACAAACGGACCAAAGTAGTCGACTGCACTGTACGTGGACGACGGGGCAGGCCCTACGCGATCTTCTGGAAGGTCCGCTAACTTCTGCTGCACAAGCGGAGCACGCAGCTTCCTGCAGATGACATACTTTGAAACAAGATTCGCCACAACTGATGTTCCACCAATTATCCAGTAATCACGTTGTCTGACTTCATTGTAAGTCATTCCGCTCCCTTGATGCTTGGTTGCTTGGTGACAATAGTGCAGAATGAGATCTGTGATGTGTGACCGTCTTGGAAGGATGACTGGATGCCTGGAAAATTTGGGCATATTGGCTCTACGTAGTCGGCCACCAACACGTAGGATATCATTTGCATCCAAGTATGGGTCTAAGCGGTAAAGACTGCTACACTCCTTAAGGTTTAGATTGCGCTGCTTGGCTCTCCTATCAGTAAATTCGCCGTTCATTTGAAGCATGGACAGAGTCTTGATTTCTTCTTTAAAATGCTCATGTTGAAGACAGCGAATTATTGCCATTTCAACGTGACCAATCTCTTTCATCTTTACGGGTTGATAACTTGAGCACTATCCTCCACTGACTTACTGCTTTGAGCTTCTGTGGGTTTCTGGATTCTTCTTTCCTTTAATAGGCATTTAAACTGCAAGCAAACTGCCACTGCTCTTCTCACCTTAAAACCAATTGGAAAATCGATCCAACCTGACAGTCTCAAAGTGATTGGGAAAGCGCTCTTCACTCTGTGTTGCGAGAGTGGACACTTTGACTTCTGGATCATTCGGATCCAAGGGTACTGGAGTGTTCTCTATCTCTACTTGATAGGCACCAGGGTTCCATAGGAAATGGGGGCCTTTGAAGCATCGGTAATTATCATCTAAGAGCTGCTTCGCTGTCAGACCTCGGGCGCAGCATCTGTTGGGTTGGAGCGTGTCTCGATATACTGCCACTGTCGAGCTTGGGTGTGTTCATGAATCTGCTGTACACGATTAGCCACGAAAACATGAAAGCGTCTGGTCACGTTGTTAATGTACCCCATCACTACCTCACTGTCAGTCCCAAAGAATTCAGTAACATCTTGGTAATCAAGCTCATGGCCAAGCCACTGACTTACTCTGACTGACACAACGGCGGCTGTCAACTCTAAGCGTGGGATGGTCACAGATTTTAATGGCGTGACGCGGGACTTTCCCATAACCAAGGAACAATGGGCTTGATCACTTTCGTTCAATAGCCGTAGATAGCTGCACTGACCGTAGCCTGCTTGACTCGCATCAGAAAATTGGTGCAGTTCGATTACCTTAGGGTCTCCAAATTGGAATCTTGAGACCTTCTAAGAGTCGCAGCTCATTTCGCCATTGCTCCCACCTTGGTCTTAGCTGATCACTGATCGGGTCGTCCCAGTCAGCATTTTCTCGGCACAGGTCTTGCAGTATCTGTTTGCCAAGAAGAATTAAGGGCGCTACAAGCCCGAGGGGATCATAGACTGAACTTACTGTAGATAAGATGCCTCTTCTTGTAAGTGAACGGTCTTGGATAACTATGCGGAACTGGAAGCTGTCAGTTTCTGCACACAACATAATGCCAAGCGTTCGTTCAACAGGCAAGGGTTCTCTCGTCAGGTCTAGCTCCTGAAGTCCTTTAGCACGATCTTCAGTTGGAACAGCTTGGATAACTTCTTTCTTGTTGCTGCTAAACTTATGCAATCTGAAGCCTTCCTTTGCACACATTGCTTGACAGTACTTAATGAGGTTGATGGCAGTGTCAACACATTTCACAGACTTCAGTCCATCATCAACATAAAAGTCCTTTCTCGTGAAGTCTGCAGCTTCTGAACCAAACTCCTTCTCTCCATTACGGCAGCTCTCCTAAAGGCAAAATTTGCACATCCTGGCAACGAAGCTGCACCGAATAAGTGTACCTTCAGGCGATACCCATCTGCTTCATTCCTCAAATCACCATGACTCCACCAAAAGAATCTGAGAAGTGGAACATTCCTTGCACATCACATTTCAGGGCCACAACCTATTGGCGGAACCGGCAGAGAACACCCATTGAATTATTTGCCAAATCGGGCCCTTGGAGCAATTTCTTATTCAGGGATGTTCCTTTGTGCAGTGGAACCCCGCTATAACGAAGTGTCACGGTACCGAAAAATATGTTTGTTATAGCGGGGTCTTCGTTATAGCGAAGATCCCGTTATACCGAATTATCTGGTTAACAACAAAAATATTCGTTATAGCGGGGTAACCAAGCTGAACCAAGCTCAACTATGGGATATACACCACGCAAAACAGTCTACAGACTTGCACGTTAAGAGCTACATCTAAATAAAGCAAAGCTTTGAAGGTGAAAGTTTCCCTATGTTGACCAATGGGAGTCGTGTTTGGCTTATCAACCATTTGTATCATCATGTCGTTTTTACTGACTGCGAGCGACAGGACAAAATATTCGTAATATCGGGGTAAATTGTGCGTTGGGACCGTCAAAATCAATTCGTTGTACAGGGGATTTCGTTATAGTGAGGTTCGTTATAGCGGGGCTTGTTTCCACATATTGTACTGTAATTCTGCCGGGCTTCCAAATGTTGTTCGTTATAACGGGGCCTTCGTTATAGCGGGGTTCCACTGTATTGTGCACTGCAGTCAAAGACTACTCTTATTTGGCCAGGCTTTCGTGGGTGGTAGACTCCGTGATGTGGAACATAGTTAATCTTGCCATCTCCAATCTTGATACCAGTTTCACCTCGAGGGGAAGCCTTTTCTGCGCATCCTTTAATCACCTCTTCCACAAATTATGGAAAATACTCTACTAGGGAAAAGATAATTAAAATCTGGAATGAAATACCAAAGACTATCAAGTGCTCTACATCTTTAAAAATCTTTAAAACAAAAATCAAGCAATTCATTTTGCAAAAGTGATACTGACATAAATCTTATTTTTGTAAATAGATTAGTTAGCTTAGCTTAACATTATTGTAATGGTTTGTTATTTTCGTATTTAATTCCAGTCTCTGATACCATCTGACTAAATTTAGATATAGTTTTTTAAAAGGGAGACTACTTTGTAAAAGCTCGCGAGAGTTTCCTTAGTCTTCCTCCCAAGTGCATATTGTAAAAACATCATATACTTGCTGTATTATTTCAATACGGGAAATAAAGTCATCATCATCACCATCATGAACTCAACATAGTCTCTATAGTACTTTGCATCTCTTCTGAATCGTGCTTGCAGTTGAGATAGTCTTCTTAATGCTTGGGATTGATTGTTTGGCAACATAACAAACTTGTTATCTCCATGCTTTCTTTGATAGTCTCTTGCTCTGACTCCTCATTTAGGATGGGCCCAGTTTGATAAGACTTTCAACAACTGCTTGTTGTCGTGTTGCTTATTCAGTGTTTCAAGATCTTCTACTGTTTGCATAGCCAGCTCACAAGTCTTCAGGAAGTCCGCAAATTCCATCTTTGGGATGTATCTTCGATCAGTTCTCTAGCCTTTTTCGGAATGCTTCTGCGACCACAGAGGGGTGACCAAATCGTTTTTCAAGGGTTTTCTTTGCTTCCGAGTAAGCGTCAGCTGTTTTGAGAAACTGGTACCCCTCAACAATTTTCTTCGGTGTCCCAGACAAATACTGTAGGAGATACAGGATTTTTTCATTATAATTCATGGTCCTATTCTCAATAACAGTTTCAAAAGAGACTTTCCATGTGGGCCAATCCAAAGGGTTTCCACTGAATATCGTGAGGTGGGGAGTTTGCAACCTTGCAGCTTCCGTACCTTCAGCTATTGCCTCGGCAATCCCACGTTGTTGTGTTTCCATGCGAGGAGGACCACAAGGAATGGTCGGTTTCTCAAACAGTGTGTAGTACGGCTGGTCTGAATTGATGTGCAATGGGAGTGGTCTGACAAGATTTTGCTTGGCACGTTCAGGTGCGTTGATTTGACTATTGCCTTCTTCTTGAGGAGTTTTGTCTATCAGGGACGATAGTTCTGGTAGTGAGGATATAAAATCAGATACAAGTTCTTCTTTTGCATGCTCGTTAATCCGGAACTCCTGAAGGTCCTTTAGATCAGGATTCTTTCCTTCTTCCTCTAATCTGGCAACAGCATTAGCTTCTGCCTTGGCGCTTTCGTAGCTCTTCAACCGCTGTAGTTCTTCAATTTCGTATCTTCCTTTCCATTTCCATTTTCTTCTCGGTTTCTATTTTGCGTATTTCATTTCCACTTTCTTTTGGGCCAGTTCCGTTAGAGCTTTCATTTTTAAGAGGGAGATTTGTGATGATGTTGATCCCTTTGAGGCACGAGTATCACCTGTCCTTTTAGAGTAGGACGATCTTCTACTGTTACGAGAGCGCAGCTCTTCCTTTTCCAACTGAAAGATCCTTTCACCGATTCTCATTCTCAGCTCCACTACTTGTTTAGTTAAGTAAGTTGCTGCTTCGACTACATCACGAGACTCATTTTCCAATAGTAACGGTACATATTCTGACTGTGTTTTAGCTAAGCTTAGCCTGTATTCTTCTATATCCGATCTCTTCTTTCGGAGAACGCCAGGGTCAGAAATGTCAATCCACTCCATATCAAGTTCATGTAATTTCTCCTTTGGTTTCCTGAAGGTCCTTTGGAAATCCTTTTCTTTCAAAGAACGTTGATATTCCATGCCTTTCTTGATTCGAGTGTAAGGTCGTTTCCTCTTCAGATAGCTAGGGTCTTCGACATGGTCAAATGTACTTGTTTCTTCGGCTCCTTCGAGTTGATTCCTACTTTTCTTCGGCAAAAACGATGCTGAAGTTGGGTTCTCTTCAATATCTAACCTGGAATTAGGCGCATTCGACGCCGCCGTGTGATCCGTGTTAGTCTCGTTCCGTGTCCAAATTTTCCAAATTCGTCAAATTCACGATCCAAGAATTTCGCGTCGAAATTCGAAGAGGAAAGTTTTACTGTAACTACATAGATCAAGCGAACCTCTGCAGTTATGGCTGGTGACTTTACTGACTTCGAACGGAAACCGTAAAACTAAAATAAATGCAAAAATAATAACAATGATTCGATGCGAATGTTTGTCGTGTGACACATAGAAATGTGCACTATGTACCTTGTCCAGCCTTAAGACCGCGAAAGAGACCAAAGGAGAACGCTAAACGAGCGCAAAATCCACCGAAAGTTTAGGTCAAAAACTTACGACCACGCTAGTCAAAAACACACTGGTCACGTGACCGAAAATAGCGCGAAACATAGCCGCGCGCGGACTGGACTGGCTACAGTCACACTTATATTAAATTTTTCTTTTAGAAGTATGGGAAAACTGTTGAAAAACCTAGCCTTTCCGGCGTCGTATAGGCAGCTGCAGTATATAAAAACTTTCGCAATGAGAAGCTAATAGTTCAAATAATTCTATGTTCCGTTCTGTCGAAAACACCGAATAAATTATGCTATTTGATTATGTTAGTTGCTTATTTCATTTTGTTTGTCCACCAGTTTTCGAAAGGTCTTCCAAAAGGCTAACTGGAAGAGAAGGGCAAAAAAATATGATACAGGCAATGTCTATCAGCTAAGCATTGAGGACATACAGAATTTTTGGCTGAAAAGAACATTGTTATTTTAATGTCGCACGTGATCTGGAAAGGTAATCCGTACACTTTTTGGACGGTATACGGAGTAAGATTGTGTTTCAAGATTTTAGGTAGGTGGAAAGAAGAATTTCTTCAACATCAAGTTGTACACATTCATATCTGGTGGAAATTGTTTCCTCTTTCTCTTCACTTTCTGGGCATTGCGAAGGGGGACTTTCAGATACTAACCTCCAAGAAGTTGATATAGAATTAAAAAGACAAAAGTAGAGGGTGAAGGGCAGTCTTTAAAGAAAAGGAATTTCTCGTTCTCTTGAAGGACGTCTTGCCGTGAATTGTAATATACTTTGGTCAAAGCAACTTTTGTAGAATACCAGTTTACCATTAATCAAAATCTTTTGATTATTCTAAATTATCTGTTTATATGTGAGGAGGGAGGAAGGGGGGAGGAAGGGGGGAGGGGGGTCTCACTTCTTGCAGAATATTTAGTCATTTGTCATTGTTTTAGTACGTCAACGTAAAAAGTGGTAAATTTCCGACCTGTAGTGTGTTAATTTCATAGTGACAATTTGTCAAGAATGGGCCCTTTGCAGTTTACGATCACATGGTACAAAAACCGCCATGCTGGAGAGCAAACCGCCCAATGGGGCCTCCAAAACAAAAGAATATTTAGTTAACTTGCTTTGTTTTGGAAGTCCCAGTGGGCAGTTTGCTCTCCAGCATGGCGGTTTTTGTAGCATGTGAATTAAACTGCAAAGGGCCCATTGTAGGATCGAGCTCGGTGACCCACATTTTTTATTATCAAATTGTAATTAGCATGATAAGATGCAACTTTTTGTAAAGTTTAAAAAAAATGCTTTTAAGGGTGTTCAGAGCTACCTTAAATCTTCCAAAATTTAAGGTGGTTCTGAACCCCCTCATCAAAAACTTTTTAAATCTTGCAAAAAGTTGCGTCTTATCAAGCTAATTACAATTGAATAATAAAAAATGGGGGTCACCGAACTCGTTTTTGAGTTATAAGCGCTTAAAGCTAAAATTATGGGTGTTTTTAGCAGGTCATATTGTTGCTATGGTAACCTATTGTGCCCCAAAATTAACAGCAACTTGTTCACCAATGATTGGGCAGTTTGTTGGTTATAATGACCCATTAAACTCTAAGTCTTGGAAAGTACTGAAAACTGTTTCCAGCCACCTTAAATAATGCCAAAATTGGTCATTTTCAATGCCTCAGTGCTCCTTAATGAGCATGGGCACCCCTTTTTTATATTTCAAAATTGAAGTTCTCATACGATAAATATTCAGTGGGCAAAGTTTGAACGAAAATCTATTGTCAGTTTTATTTCAGGGGAATTACCTTAATTAGTCTGACCGCCTGCCGCCTTGCTTTATTTATAAACAATCGACTACGTGTAACTACAACAGAGTCGATACAATAATAGGCATTGAACAACGCTCTCTTGTTAACTTTTATAACCGCATGGCAGGTTATAAATGGGGTTAAGGAAAATAAGGGAGAGGAAAAAGCGGAGAGATAGAGCCTTGTTTCACTGTTAGAGTGCTAAGCTTTGCGCGTGAGACGAAGGACAAATAATTATGTTCTTTAAAACTTTCTGGGGCCCGTCCGAAAAGTGAGGTCACTCAGATGTAAAAAAAAGGGTGAAATCACTCTTTCTTTGTTCCCTTCGGCTTGCGGACAACATGTTTTCTTTCATATTCATTGCGCTAGTGGCTGGGTGTTAAAGACGGCGTCAAATTGTATAATCGCATTGCATGTTACAAATAGAGTTAAGGAAAATAAGCGAACGGAAAAAGCGGAGGATTTGAATTTTGATTCACTTACAATAATAACGTGCAAACCTAACGGCCGCTTTAATGATTCGACTGTGAAATAGCCGTTTGTTATTCAAATACAAATGTAACTTCCAGGTTTGATTAGATCGCGACACCCACTGATTTTTTTTGCCGCCCCGAGAGAAACGTTCTTGAAAGAACATCACGTAATACACGCGATTGATTTGAAACAAACTCACGGCATTTTCCTGAAGGCGGCAAAAACAATTTGTTGGGTGGAGCGGTCCACTGGGGAGAGTGTTATTGTTTAATATCGTCCCCATAGCCCTTTCCGCTTTTCTTTGCCGGCACCGGCTAAGAGAGCGAAAAGGGCTTTAGGGACGAGAATGGGCCCGAAAAAGGTCAAATGACTTTTATAAGTTGTATTTGAATTCACAAAGAAGCTGCAGATGTAAAGGTTCACGAGTGTTCGAAAAGCTTTAATCAACATTCAGAGTCGTTTTATTGAAACTATTATGCGTAATTTTCCGCTTGTTTACTTCCAGACCTCGCTCTTCTTGTCACAAACTTCCCCACCCCAACCCCTTTAGATGTGTCCAAGCTGTAACAATCATTACAACTCCCTCCCCCACAAAGGCTGTGTTTGTAACACTTATCGCTCTCCTCTAAATCTAAGTTTGACCCACCACAACACATACACAACCCTTGGGTGTGGCTCGCTTCAAGCCAGACGTTCGTTTTATTTCTCTAGAAGACCAGTCATTACAGCATGTAACAATGCAAAAATAGTACATAAGCTTACAAAATAAACCATGTAACATACAGCCAAATTCGTAAAGGAAACGAAAACTAACGGAAATGATCACGAGGTTGTGGAACAACATCTGGGTGAAAAACCTCCCCGTACGTCCACTTGCTCCTAGGAGGAAAACCCCAGGCCAAAAAGAAGAAAAACTAAAGACCTAAAGCCTGAGATACAGACAAAATTGAAGACAAAGAATCCTTTACATAACCGGCCTTAGCCGAATCACTAGACCAGAGGCCATGCCGCTTAGAAAGACGATGTGAAATATCAGCATTGGCGGCGGCGGCCCCGTCACCTTAAGGCTATGAGCACCGATAACGGAAATGTCATCCATAACATCTTTATAAGCTTCCAACACTAATTCCCTTAAACGTGTATAACCTAAATCTTTAGACCTAGGCTTATAACCATACTTAGTTTTCGATAACTGACAAAAGAGAGGACGGGGGCTGACTTTGGCTTGCTACGCCCTTTCTAAATATCGGCTCATCAAAGCTACTGGGCAAGTTGCTTGCCAGATGAAGCTATAACAACATAAGAACCATCCTTGTCCTGATCAGGTATACTAGATTCGATAAAAAGTTTTAACACGTCACTCTTGATCTCAACATCTGAACGAACGAGCTTAGCAAGCTCGTTAAATCTAAGAAATGCAGCAAAAACTGTCAAACAAATTACAACAGAACGAATATTATACAAAGAGGCCATCGCATCGGCCTTACAGGCAACTAATTGTTCTAGCTGGGAGACAGTGATTGACTCCTTCTTGGATGTGCTGAGGGCCAGTAAATGTTGTGCACCAGAAAGAAGGCTCTTCACCAACGGATGATCCGTAGGAGACGGCTCGCCACCCAACTGATGCATCCAGGCAATGCTGTGAACGGCGGACTCTAGGAGGCGCAGTCTTCGCCTCACACACCAAATGACGCGAACAAAGAGCAAGGTGAAACGGAGGTGGGGGAAAAGTTGTCAGGCCATGATCACGGGCCCAAGACTTCCATCTGTTGTAGGTAGAGGAATACTTGAATGAAGTACTGGGAGCTCTGCTAGCCAAAGCCACATCTGAGAGAGATTCCGCAGGTGAGAATAAAACATGATCACTTTGAGGAACAGCTGCCCGAAGATCCGTGCACATTGAAAAGTTGAAAACATCTGCAAAACAAGGGAAGAAAAAGAAAATCACTCACAAAAGAATACGAAAAATCAAAGAAAAAATGAATGCTGAATAAGCGAGACCGAGATGAAAGACCTACTCTTACACCCCATTATAAATACCCTACTAATCACCCACATACCAGCGCACATGCCTGAACAAACAATAGATACCGACGAGAGCATATTTTCCTGCTAATTCCAAAGTCAAACGCCGGAAAATACTATTTCCGAAGATATTTGAAATTTGCGCTTGATGTGTTTGCTACGCGCCGGTGATTCCTAACCTTTGTCTTGAGAGAAGTAGAAACCCTTTCCGTCAAACAATAGATAAGGACATAAAAGAAGCGAAAGCTTGACTTACAAAAGAGTGTATTGTCAAGCCAAAATCCTAACCAAATGTTTGAAACGGGGATGGCAAAACGACGGTGAGTGCGCTCCCTTCCCGCCAATGTGCCCCAAGCTCGATTCTGGCCTGGCGTTTGTTGTTGGCTCGCGCCTTGCTCCGTGGCTTTTCTCCGCGTTTTCTAGTTTACCTCCCTGCACAAAAATCAACATCTTCAAATTCCAGTTCGACCACGATAAAGTACCCATGAAAACTGCCTAAGACTGATATGGCCTACTCTCTGAATCTTCTAACTGGCCTTAAATAAAAACAAAAGCAGATGTCTACTAATGCAGTTCCTTTGCGCTATTTTCGGATTGTTTTGACAGCAGTTACTGAATTGCCAAGTAAGTCAAACAAAGAATTGTTTGTCAGCTCAAATGTAAGATTATTAAAAAAGTTGTCCGTCATTTATGAACATGCCACAGAAGAGCTGGAAAAACTTATTGACTTCGATAACATTAAAAGAAAGATAATTAAAAAAAGGTGTCAGTCATTTCT
>JAHPZR010010307.1:0-11956 GCA_019787425.1 Platygyra sinensis
ACAAGATAGGTTATGATTTCGGGGTAGTTATTGACAATCCAGGCTTAGTGGGTTCTCATTAGGTTCTTAGTTTGTATGTCGAGATACAGTTGTTGATTACCAGAAAAATAAATAAACTTGGGTTTGGTCCCAAAAAAGGTGGGGGTAATGTGAAGGCTGTTTTGACGTCGCTTAACACGGCCTTTCTGCCAATATCTCGGTAACGTTTAAAATCCTCAGATTTCCCCGCCTCGATTAGTTTATAAGCTATTTGCGGGGAGAAAGTAATGTAATTAGTATTATTTACAATTTTCAATAAAATCTGTTGTTGTTGTTGTTGTTGTTGTTGTTGTTGTTGTTGTTGTAACGCTGAATCTCTCTGCCCAATTCATTAACCACTGTTTAACAGTTTTGTATTAATTTTTCGGTGATTTTGGGAATTTTGGGAGAGAGTTATTTTTTCTGAAAGGATAGCCGGTTAAATTGAGGAAAATGTGAAATGTTGTCAAGAAAAACTGTGTGTTGAATTTATCCTTTGGCACACTTGAGCTCTATGTAACGTGATAGAATATAAACACTAACACGTTAAACTGACAGCATAAATATATATGTCCTGTAACATATCAAACAAGAGAGAGGGCGTTTCATTGGGATATCCAAACACCGAGAAGAGAGTTGAAACGCGCAGGGGGTATTTTTGAAGAAATTTGAGGTTTTTGGATAGCCGATGAAACACTGTCCCGAGTGTTTGATGCATCTTCTCAATCGAAACAAAAACTAAGGAGTAAACGGAGAAGTAAAATAGTCAAAATCTAAGCTAATTAAGACCGGGTATCCAAACCCTCTTCCTTTGTTTTAACTTGATGTATTATTAATGAGTTTGAAAAAGATATAAAAACACGTCCACCTGTGCTGTTGCCTTATATCAGCAGCCCCAGTCAACTATCACGCACAGAAATCGGGAGCGAATAATCTAATTGTTTTAGTATAAATCTACTGGTCGTGCAAAACTTTATCTTAAGACTCTTCACACTTTGAAAATGCCAATAAGCGGCGGTAACTTTGTTAACAAGCGCACACTACTACACTACTCACTATACAGACCTAGCACGAGCTGTTGACGTAATGATCACACAAGGAAAGAGAATTTATATTTTGATAATCAAATAATAATATAATATACTATAATGCAATATAATATAATATAATATGTATAGGAAATCGTATGAACGCGAGTGCATTTCAAAACATCACGAGTGACCAAAAATAACGAAATGCACGAGCAGGTTCATACGATTTTTTATTTATTATATTCTCAACAAAATTACTCAAACGCGCTACTTTGTACGCGTTACGTACTACATAGAACGCTTCAATGGTTTCCAATATGCTCACATGTTTTACTCGAACCAATCAGAAATATAACTGTTGTGACAGGCAAATTAAGCGTGAAGTTTTTGAAGTCTTTTGAAAAAATTCAGAAAATATCTCGAAGCTAAATTTTCAGTTATTAAGGGCGGCAAAAGTCCGCAAATCTGTTTTAAATTCTTCAATCTCAATCGGCCTCAGTGATTTACAGACTTTGGTGAGCTGCATTGCCCCTGAACCACGTTAAATGTAACTTGACAGTTGTGAAAGTTGTTCACGGTGAAAGTACCAACTTCGACTGGTGAAACTCTCTGTCTCGTATGATAGAGTACTTGCAGTCGTGCTCTTTTAAATAGCGGTCGAGGGTTGCCAGCATGGATTTTAAACTCTCAGGTTCGTACTCAAACCCGTCTTTAGTGCGTATTTCTGTGTAGAAGATTTGTAACATTTTATCGAGTTGTCCTTGCTCGTATTCTTCCAGTTTTGGGTTTAGTTTTCTTTCCGTCGCCCATGTTTGCCAGACATTCAGCCAGGTCTGTGTAGCTTTCAGCGTGTTTTTGTTTTTCGCATTTTCTTTAAGTTGCTCTACGATGTTTTGGTTTGACAAAGCAAACCGACTGTCAGCCATTTTTTTTCACTTTGGTGTTCAAATTTGGCGCTTCCCCGGTGTTTCCATAGCAACTTCCGTATTGCACTCTATAACCTATTTATGCATTCGCCATTGGCCAATCAGAAACGAGATATTTTGTTGAGTATATAATAAAATATAATATAATATAATGTAATATAATATAATATAATATAATATATTATAATATAGATTGGACCCTGCGCGCGCTCTGATTGGTGAAAAACCTATGTTTTATCAGAGTATAAAACATAGAAAAAGTGTGTTTTATTGTTTTGCGCGCGTAAAATCTATACCATAAAGCAAATGAAGAAGCCTAAGCCGTGTATTACATTGTGATAAAACACTCCAGTCATTTGAGTCCACTCGAGAAATGTAGAAAACACTCGCCTGCGGTTCGTGCTTTCTACATTTCCCTCGTGTTCTCAAATGCCTGTCGTGTTTTATCACAGTGTAATACACGGCTTAGGCTTCTTTATTTCTTAAATATAATATAATACGATACAATACAACACAATATAATATAATATATTATTATTCAGTCAAAATATTTCCCCGTTTCTAATTGATTAAAACCACACGCATAATTCACCATAACCAGCTGCTGTTGACCAAATATTGAATCAATGAAGTCAAAAGTGCAGCCCACTGCAGATTATTGAACCGTTAAACGCGAAAACCTGGGGACGAGGTTGTGTTATTTTTGGTGAGCGGAAAAACAAAGCGCGAAATGGCAAAACTCCTTTAAGAACGGGGAAATATTAATAACCTCCTTGATCTGCAGAATTCTTCATATCCTACTCAGCCTCATTCAATAATTGCCAAATATACTTAGCAATTATTGAATGAGGCTGAGTAGGATAAGAAGAATTCTGCAGATCAAGGGGGGTTTTATCCACCGAGCCCAACGGCCGAGGTGGATAAAATCCTCCGAGATCTGCAGAATTATTCATATCCTACGAAAGCCGAATTCAATAATTGCTTTATTATTCATTCAAAATATTCCCTGATCCTAAAAGATTTTCGCCATTTCGCCCTTTGTTTTTCTGCTCACCAAAAAATAACACAACATCCAGGTTTCTCGGTCAACGGTTCAATAATCTGCAGCGGGCTACACTTTTGACGTCATCGGTTCAGTAATCTAAATCGAGCTGCAGTTTTGACGTCATTGATTCAATAAGACAAAGTTCTTTCCAAATTTGGTCAACAGCAGCTGGTTATGGTGAATTATGTGTGTGGTTTTAACCAATCAGAAACGGAGAAATATTTCTATAACTCGATAGAAACATGGTACATGTTTTCTGTTTCTTAACTACAAAATATTATAATATTATATGACAAACCAAAAAAGGGACAAAATACGAGTCATTTAGATCCCACTATCACCGCTATATGGGGGTGAACACTGGACGCCGACATATTAACTGACATCTTTCACATTTCGCAATAGCCGGACTGGTGAATGATAACGTAAAAAGGGAACAGAGGAAATCTGAAAGTTGCCAATCTTAAGCCACATTATTACCACTTTATACACTAAATTACATTAGATAATTATTTACATTTCGGTAAGTCTCTTGCTTTATAATTACTCGCTTTTGAGCACAAAATATCGACACTTGCGCCGTGGTGCAGCCAATAACTACGTTCTACAACGTAACAGGGGAACAGAGGAAATCTGAAAGTTGCCAATCTTAGGCCATATTATTACCACTTTATACACTAAATTAAATTAGATAATTATTTACATCTCTTGCTTTACTCGTGCGCCCAAAATAGCGACACTCGCGCCGTGGTGCAGCCAATCACTACGTTTTACACCGTAATTTTAAGCTTCTCGGCCATAGCTTGAAGAAGTTTGCCTTGTGCTTCTACGGTGGCTTGGAGTTTCTGAAAGTTCTCTTGTTGTCTTTCATCTCGCATCTGCTTTATCTCCTGACACAAGTCCTCTGTATCACCCGCACCAGATCCATGATTCAGCAGCTTATCCATAAAATCCCAATCACTGAGATCGTTACCAGCAAAGGCAACTCTTTGGAGAGAAAAATGGTTTACGTAATTAAGCCAAACAGGGTTGTAAAAAAAATCACCGAAAGAAGACTTCACTTAGAGCTCAGTGGAAATACCATAGGCCTGGACAGGAGTAAGTGTTTTAATAGGGATAACTTTCGCTCTGTTAAAAAAAGTTACTCTGTCAGAAGCTCATCAATACCCATTTTCAGAAAGCCCCGGTACAATGTTGATATATCAAACTTGTGCTATAATAGTCATTTCCTTCCCTGAGATGTGCTTGCAGGGAATCATGGTAGTTGTATTCATCAGCTGAAACAAACATCCAGTCCAAGATGATGAATACAATTACCATGATTCCATGCAAGTGTATCTCATAAAGGAAATAGTCATTCAGCTGTATTTCATTAATTGTAGGCAACAGGCTGTTCAGATAGATAGAATAAACAAATATGATGCACAATAAAATGATATCAATCGGTAAAGTAATGGGCGTTATTGTGCAACTCAGAAACGATTAATGACTTTGGCAGTCTGGCAGTCATGGAAATGCAACAAAATACTTAAATTATGTTGCCTCAGAATAAATCTTGAAAGTATTAGCCAAACTTTAATTAAATACTTACCTTTTGAGGAAATTATTTTGATTCGGTTTTATTTCGAGAGAACTTTTGTATATGCGTCGTAGAATAAACTTTGGGTAAGACTTCATCATGTGGTCAACAAGTAATACTTGATCTATCAGAGCTCGCAGACTAGCTGTCTTCCGGATGGCCTCGATGTCACCAACCGCCAGACCAACCTGTAATAATTTTAAAAGAACCCGAGTTAACAACATGAGTTTTACTGTGATATAAGTCATATTTACTCGGCTGGTCGATTCCACCTAAGCTTTCTCGTCCAAACGTCTTTGAATGCCCTTGGCGATAGAGATGAGGCCATTAATTTCGAAATATTACGTGTAATAAAATCAGAAAATTTATGTAGTTGTGTATTCTCAAAAGGCGGTAAACCATAATTCAGAAGTTCTTAGATCCATGAAATTCACAATTATTTCCCTAAGTACTAAAATTTCTCATTGAATGGGACCAAAGTGACAGGTCTGAGTCATGTCAGGACTTTTTGATTTCCCTCCTCGTGGGTTTTTCCTTGTAAGACGTATTCAAAAGATCAAGCCTTTCGCAGCAACGATAAAAAAATTAGTCTGACTTTGTCATGCGTTTGGGTTGAAAGTTCAGTATTGCTCGTGTCCTTTTTCTTTTATTTTTATTATCCAAAATCGATCCTACCAATACTATCACATAAACATCACCTTCCCTGTGAACACGGAAAAACAATTAGGCGTTCATAGGGGTGGGGGGGGGGGGGGAGAATACTTTTTATAATGGACTATACAGGTAGGTTCCGCTCGAAAGTAGTACATCTTTCATGCAGGCTTCAGGTCTTCAGGTATATACGTGGGCAAGGATCTCACAAGTTGAGGTATATGAAAGGGCAGGGGAAATCTGTCATTTAGGTATTTTAAATAACTTAATATTTAACGTTGTGTTTGTATCATTTCATTTATTAGGCACAACATGAAAATGACAGCAAAACTTTCTTTTTTGGCTATTCTTTCATAATAAGCTTATTACTGGCCCTAGGGCCAGTTATGAACGTATGCGAAGGGGAAACCATTATTTTAATTTAACGCATACGAAGGGGATTCCTTTTCTCACGGGGGAAATGGTATACAAAATGATAAGGGGATGAGGATGAACCTCGGAACGGAGCCTGCCCGTGTGGAACTTTGTACAGTACCCACTCCCGGGTTTAGCGGTCGGTTTTAAGGAATTACATACCAACAAGTTGACGAGCACTACAGACACCATGACGACAAATACAAAAAACAGACAGAACGTGAGTGCTGGCAGTGGAACATAAGGGGTAATCCAGTTCACCAACCATCATCACATGAGTCTTTGCTATAGCCAGCTAGAAGCTTGTGAAATTACCCTATAAGGAAAAGTCTCATTGATGGCTTGAAACAAACATGTCTTCTAATAATCTTAGATATGGTACTATCCCAATGAGCTGAAATAGTCCCGGAGGAGGTACTTGACCCATGTTTGGGTACAGGGGTGCCGTCGAGGGTTGAAATCCTGACCCTGTTTAGGAAAAAATACTCTAAAAAGCCTACACCCTCTATTTCATGACCCTGTTTAAGACAAGAGACAAAATACACACTCCCTCGTTTTACGGGAATCATTCTTTCATCATGTTTTTCAACACAGAGAAACTAGACCTACCGGAACGATCTTTTCTGTCAATGGGCGACAACAATAGCATTCTCGTCCAGAAAATGATCTGATGTTGATTGATAGTCTTGTAATGGCCGGTTGCCTCTCTCGGCTCGTAATATCCTACCCTGTTTAGGACAGGTTCTGACCCTGTTTAGGGCAGAGGTGAGTAAAATTGTATACCCTGTTCCACCCGAAGGACTGTGAGGCCAAAAAACCATACCCTGTCCAGCGGTATTTGGGGGTTTTAACTATTCTTCAGTTTCATGTAAATAACACGTAATAACTGAGAAGAGACAGATGTTCTAGAATAGAGTTACAATTATATTTCTTTACAGTCCTGCGAGATACAACCAACTATAGATCAGATTGGTACATAGTTTTTTATACAAGCTTACCTGCTCATGGAGTAGAATATAAAACGCCAAGGAGAAGCACGTTAGGCCGATAACGAAAGTAACCATCACTTTTAGAAAAGTGAAAAGAACTTCGACGTACATTGTAACATACAAGCCAAGCCCACCGAAAATACGAAGAGACAACGTGAAATTGAGGTAACACAAAAGTATGCCTACCACGCCAGCTGTCCATTGCGTTTTCATGCTGTACAAGTCTGTTTCATGAATGTAAGGAAAGATGAAAATCCACACCATCGCAAACATAGCTAAGTCTATCAAGTTTGTGTAATCCTTCAAGTACGATAATCGAAGCCACGTCAGTTGAGCCACTTCTTTCATAAGTTGCTTAACCAAAAATACAGTTAAGGAACTATCTTCACAAAGGTTGATTTGGTTTTTTCTTCCATAATCGTAGTTGAATCAGAAGAATTGAATGAGAACTCAAATTTCTCCCTTTCTTTGGCCACAAACAATGTGAACAAGATGACGAAAATTGCAAATACTACGGTATTGACAATGTTGACGAACTTTCCCAAAATCATCCACTTCCAACGTAACAACACTTGCGTAACTTTGTGGTTCAGCAATTTTTCACGTCGATGTATCGCCATAGTCGCTGGGCCGAAGTACCTTAAGCACTCGGAATTCACATCCGGATCCAAAGGAATCAAGTTAAACGTGACAGAAAAGTCCTCGTGCGACGGGGGGAGGGGACTGTAGCTAATACACTGATCAAGAACAATTTCTGCGAAATCCGGAAGTTTTTCTATTAATTTTTCCATAGGATACACGCCTTGACTAGACTTGAGCAGGTGTCATTTGGTTTCTTTTGTAATGTACAGTCCTGATGCCAAGTTTGAAGAACACCGCTTTTATATTTCTAGAGATATCCTTTATTGAGTGTTGTACTGTTTAAGTGAAACCACCTATTACGTCATCACTTCACTCACAAAAACATAAATATCTCTAAAACGAAAAAAAGGTTTCTTAAAAGAAAAACTCCATTCTTCTATACTTTGAAAGGCCTTTCAAAGAAGCAGCAATTATTTTTTTACTTCATAGGCACTTTAATTACAGATGAACAGAACACTTGAACAGTTCTACCCAAAGCGCTTATTTCAAAAAACTGCAAAATTTCACTTTTCAATGACGTAAGCTCATACATTTAACATGTGGCAGCTAATAATAGAATGCCATATATGATGTATTTTACAAACTCATTTTACGCATGTTGGTTTCGCAAAATGTCTTATAGGCAGCTCACGCACTGACACGATACTCACACCAAAGCCGTTTTTTAGAAAATGCAAGAATTAAAAGTTTGGCTGTTCCTATCTAATCGTAAACCATAAATCATTGGTTGTAACTCGACTTAACATTTCCAATTAGATCATCGATTAGTCATCAAGGTAGATATATATGTCGTGTATGAGTTATCACTATCAAATCGAGGCGACCGAAGATTATATGTTTTAGTACGTCTTTCAAATCATCAAAAAGAAATTTTATCAGAGTTCTACAACTGTAAACCACGATAAAACTAAAAGCTAAACAATAGTCAATGATCATAAACACCAACGTCATGGTCGTTCCACAATTAATATTCTGTTCACGGAATTTTCCTAATGGAGTTTTTCCACAGAATTGTTAAGCATATCACATAAAAACTCTAAGTGTTTTAAACCACGGTCGTAGTAAAACCATTTCAATTAATTGTGGGATGGTTGGATAAACTATCGTGTGCTTTTCATTCTTATTTTAAGCTCACACATAATCGTTGATGTAAAGTAAACTGCTGGTGAATCAGTCACCGTTAGGCTTTTATATGCGTTATCAGTTCTGTCTGCCTATAGGTGGTCTTACCAGTTCTCTCAATCAATGCCACTAGTTCTGAGATGGTCTACACCTGCACACACTAAACTTAATATTTAGAGTTATGCTAATTAAATTGCAATTTTAGTTCAAATCACCGATGTCTTAACCTCAAGTACTTTGCACTGCGTTCATCGACTCTTCCCGACAAACCATTTCTTGCTATAGAATTAACTACAAAGCCGACTCTCTCAATAAGTCATTTTAGTTTATCAGCTTAAAACACAAACTTCCGTTGAAAACGCAGTGTCTAATACAACAACAACAGCGTCAAGCTTTGCACGACGTGAAGTACTCCTGTCTGTGTTCTATTTACAACAAAATGAACCTAAACGTAATTGTGGTAAACGAAACTAATAACTAAGCGAAAAAAAACGGTCAAACCTGATCCTTTGCTGGCGCCAACAGAACGATACGTCGACTTTTGACTGCTCATGGCGACGGATGATCTCAACTACGTGATCTTTCGTGGGAGATGTGTAATACTCGTTCGGAACATTACATATCACCTGTTTAGCGTGACACGGAGCATTCTAATCAGTTTAAATTACCGTCAGATGATGCTAATCCGGTGAAGTCGGAAATTAGTCGTGCAACGATTAATTACTCTGATATTGGTCTGAGATATGCATGTTAAACAACAGTATTATTAATTGAAAGTCAGTCCTGTACTGTTCTTTTTCTAAAACAAAAAAATTCTGATCGATTACTCTAATGAGGTTACTGTATTTGATAAAAAATTTTGGACATTCAAGAAAGATGTAATTGGTTTTGAGTTATGATAATTTATAACTTATGTCACCGAAAAACAGATGAAGTAATAAAAATTGAAATCTGCTTTCGCCAATTATTTTCATGAGATGCTGTAAAATGTTGAGAGGCTATTATTTTAAAGTTGCAATTTTTCAAAAAACGGCATGCCCTCATGATGAAAATAAAAAATTAATTAGACTCCGTTATGAGAAGGCGAGAAAAAGGCACCCGAGATATATTATTAATATTATTAATTTTTTTAAAATATTGACCAGTCCGGGATCGTTATCATTTTTGATAACCTCACCAAAACAAACCATAAACCAATCGTTGCACAGGATTTCGTTCACGTGACGTTATTTGGTAGCAACAGTGTATAATTCAATATGCCGGTCGACGAGGCGCTGCGATGAAAGGGGCTACTCAAAACATCACAATGCAGCGTCATTGAATTAAATTTAGGTTTGCTTCATAATAGGTTATGGGATTATGGAAAAAAAACAGAAATGTATGGAAGAAAACTGTCTTCGTCCAAAGTTACTGCGAATTTAATTTCCACACCGTGTGATATTTGTTCCGCGAGTAAAATGACACAGCGAAGGTAGACAACAAATATTCTGTTCACAAAAGCGTTGTTTATCAAGGGCGTAGCCAGGGGGGGTCCTGGGGTGCCCGTGATCCCCCCCCTTTGTAAGCCATTTTGTAAGCAAACAACTTACAATATTCAGGTGACAATCTGTTGAGTAACCTCTGTATGACTCAGTGTGACCCCCCCTTTGAAAAATCCTGGCTACGCCCATGTTTATTGACACTAATATGATAATAGCTTCCATTTTCCCTCAGGCTTCATTTTCTTGGTAGCGGGCGAAGCTGCTTGTTCAACAGTCTGTAGTAAATAAAAACGAAAAAGTAACAGTAAATACATCTTGAAAAGCTGCAACTTAATTTCGTTTAGTTTGCGTGATAACAAACAGTATAAGTTTAATTCAACAGCCAGGCTCGGCGTAGTAACACGTAAAATGCAAGTAGCTAACATGTTCACGGAATATTTGTTTCTCCAGAGCTAACATTTAGAGAGCTTAAAACATATCTGGCAATACAAACGAGCCGAGAGAGAAGAAACCTGGCAAAAAACAGAGGTGTCAAACTCTACAAATTTCACGCTGATTGCAGCGGAAGCCAACCTGACATATGACCTATTTCCTTCCAAAACCACAGGATTTTTGCTTAGCGAAATATTCAAAGATCCCCAGATCGTACCATACAAAAGGGGCAGATCCTTAGAGATATACTAGTTCGAGCAAAACTTCCCAAAGCGGCTATTACACGCGGATAGGAGTTGCGTAGGCCTGTTACCCCATTGTTGTCACTCGCTGAATCCAACGATAAGCTTCGTTATATTAATGACTGGTGTGCCAGAAAACTGACCTAGTTTGGCCGGCATTTCTTGAAAATATCTCAGGACCACGAATGTGTGGACATTGAATCTTGGACTCAAAAATATAGGCAACTTACCTTTTAATGCATTTGCCGATTGACCGTCTCAGGCGATAAAAATACCTCACGTACGTCAGGCAAACATTAGGCCGGCGGGGATGAATAAAATCGCTGTCCTCTTCAATGTCGATATCATGTCGTTCGAATTCAAGCTTGAATTTTTCTTTAGGTCTTGCAGAAGTCCTTTTTGAATCGAAGACGCAGTCTTGCCACAAAATCGACATAAATTTGCTGTTTTGATTCTATGGGTACCAGCATCCGCCATCTCAATACCTAGGAACACATCAATTACAGATGTAGATATGGCCGCCGTTACGAACAGCACATCGCAAATCAAAACAACCCCGTGCACTTTTTTCACAGATCGTGCACAACACTAAAAACAGATTAAATCCCAAGTATATAGCGTGAAGATTAACGACATATTTCTTGTGATTGTCGCAAAAATCTGCAAGCAACTTAAATCTAATGACAAAATGAAAAACATACCTGATCTGTATGCAAAATTGCAAGCGCTGTTTCACTTTACGAGTAGCATTTTACATCGTTTACGCTGGTCTTCAGCCGCCATCTTCAAAACACGCGAGGCTCTTCCTTTCTTGGTACTTATCGAATAGAGTTATGGGTAAAACACCCGAGCATAATCGAACAAATAACGAGCAAAGCGAAGTGAATACGAAAATTCCCAATTTTTGAAATGGCCGCCATTATATGACGTCACATGGTTATCAAAAATGATAACGATCCCGGACACATTCTACATCTCTGTTTTGCACATTAAAATGAGATGACGATGATATAACAATTCTCAGTACTTAATAGGCCTATAATAGTTTACGAAAAACCACAACAGCTACGAAAAACGTCGCTTAACAAAAGGTTTCATGAGCCATTAATGACAAAGCACGAATTTTAATTTTTTTTTTCGAATTTTACGCTGTGTTCTATATTGAGTTTAGCGGACGTTTTTGACAAAGAGAAACAAAACAAGTGAGTTAAGGGTGTCTCGAGATTCGTAGGGAAAATGTAACTTCATTTTTTATCGACGTTGCTCTCGGCCTCGCCGTCGTAGTCACTTAAACTTCCGCCCTGTTGTCATTGGGAAACAACGCACGGTCATCAATAGGATAGCGGCAAAACGCATGTGATTTTGCTTCGGGGATTTAAGTTGT
>JAHPZR010010308.1:10000-22500 GCA_019787425.1 Platygyra sinensis
GAAGGAAACATTGAAGCAAATTATTACTGCGAAAACCGTGCTTCCAAACAATTATTCGAGTGACTTAAATTTTCCTGTTACTCGAAGCTCTTACAACAAGAAGTAAAATGAGTCATGCGATTCATGCAAACCTCTCTCAATGTCAATTTATAGATCTTTCGAAAGATCGTTCGCAGTCTTGGCATCTTTGTTTGCTCTTTTGAAGCTTCTCGGGCTTAAAAACCACTCCACTATAATTTCTGTGTTTGCTGATTAATAAAATTTACATTCCAAGCTGATTCCTTTCATTGACAGAGTGACTTGCTTTGAAGAGACTAATACAACTACAGAAACCTACTTCTGCCGTCGTTTTGCAAAAAGACCGTGAATTAACTTTTCGTCAGTTCAAAATGCACTTCGTACGGTCTGATAGTTTTTTGTTTTCCCTGCAGGGCATTAGACACTGACAGCGTAAAATATTAATGTTTCGCAAGCAAACAATGTGGCTCGCAATTAATCATCGCTCTATGATTATTTGAATTTCGTGCCTATCATAATCAAGCTATATATTATTTTAAATGCTTAATAAGATAGAAACCAGACGATGCAGAGTTAGCTAGAGCTGTAGTCACCACGGTGAAACTTGCTTTGAAAAAAGACAATACGAAAATTCCTTGAGGGGTTCTAGATATTTCGAGAAAACACTGATTATCATATGATGAGTCATGCATAAAAGATGTATCTCGAAGTTTCTGGAGTTTCAAAACATAAACTTGACCAGAAGAGAGATAAGCTGAAACTCCAGGCGGAATGTCAAAAGAAGGATTCGGGATGAACATTTCTTGGCCTTTAGCAGCATGTGCTCAGTTCAACCAGGACACGTGGGATATATTTTATATCGAGAGGCGGGACGAGGCATGAAAATCGGCAAATCACGGCTGCTCAGTGACTGGACGAATTAATTTAGCTTTCTAGAGAGTTTGAAAACACAATTGAGTCAAAGAGAAAGAGTTTTTAAAACAGCTTGCTAATCGTGTTTCGTTCATACCAACGCCGTTGCCTATAACTAGTTTTGATTAGTCTTTACAGTCAAACTAAGTGAAGCGTACCCCTCAAGATTGCACTAATGAACTGATTATTTGAAACTTGAACCCGCTAGTCGTTTCAAGAATGCAATAATGAATTGATTATTCGAATATTGAACTCGCTCGCTCGATCCAAGAATACGGCTAATGGGGTTCCGTTTTCGAAAAATCAATTCACTGTTGCGACTAGTAGGTTTCAAACCTACAAGTCTTTTCTAGAATGCAATAGTGAATTGATTTTTCGTAAACGGAACCCGTTAGCCGTATTCTTAGATCGAACGAGCGAGTTCAATATTCGAATAATCAATTCATTATAGCATTCTTGAAACGACGAGCGGGTTCAAGTTTCAAAAAATCAGTTCATTAGTGCAATCTTGAGGGGTACGCTTCACTTAGTTTGATTGTAAATACGTGACGTCAGAATTGAAAGTGATTAGTGATTAGAAACAAAGTCCACTTTGCAGTCAAATTCTCTGAGGCTCGAAATTTCCGTTGAAAAATGAAATTAACAATGAACAGTTTACATCGTTATTCGTTATTTCAGATTGCTATTAAAACAAAGCTAAAATTAGTATTCATACTCACTGGCTTTGGTGAATCACCAGAGTGAAAACAAAACTAATACGCGTCAATAACAGGACCTTTTTCCCTAAAAAGTAAGCAAAAAAGGATTGTTAAGTGATTTCTTACTACACAAAATGGTGCTTTCAGGTAAACATTTGCGGGACTTTAGTTTTCGCGTGACTCTTTGATGGCGCATTCAGCAGGAAGAAAATCAGTCACGCGATTCATGAAGTGTCGTTCAGTTTAAATCTAAATCTTGTTAAATGTACATGCACGCTGCTAGTCACAAATAACTTACAATTTATAAACTTACAGTGTTCAGTTTGTCAGTGTTATCCTAAAAGTCGAACCCAAAATGATAGAAACTGAAACCGCACTTAGGGAGTTTCCATGCAAGACAATAGTGGGTCTAATAAGAAGTGAAAAGAAATTTAAAATTAAAATAAGTTTCAATAGTTGAGCGAAACAATGGAATAAAAACATTCGAAAGTAAGGTTACATTTTTCTGTTCCCAATCTTATTTGAATACTGACGGTAAAGTCTAAAAGCTTTCAAAGCATAATGGTTTTTTTTTTTTAAATAGCTAATATTCAGTAAAATGGTTTCAGTCTTGCTATAAAAAGTTCTTTCAATTAATTGTTGTTTGTTGTTCTTCGCTCTTTGGCTTAACTATGCATAAAACACAATCTCTATTACAGATTAAACAACAGAAATGCTTCGTTTTATGTGACGTGATTAATGGGCTGCGTTTGGTTAAAGCAAAATTAAAGCTCGTGCACGCTCCTGAATCTTCATCTGATATAAATCTTGGCATCTTTGTTTACTCTTTTGAAGTTTCTCGGGCTTAGAAACCTATCTAGTCTACTATTTAAACTCTTTGTTGGCTGATTAATATAATTTACATTCCTCGCCGGTTCCTGTCAAATACAGACTGCCTTTCTGTGACGAGTAATAAGGCAACTAATGAAAGTTACTTTTGCCATCGTTCTGTTTTACAATATGGAAGGCCGTGAATTGTTTTTTGTCAGTTTTCACTTTGTAACTGTATTTCAGTTGTAGGATTTGGTCAATTTCAGGCTGTCGTTTTCCCGTGGTAACAGACATCAGGTCTGGCAGAGCCAAAGATATTGTTGTTTACTAGCAAACGATAATGCTCTCAATTGATCATCACTTTTTGATTGTCTGAATGCCATGGGTATCATAATCAAGCTATATATTATTCTAACTGTTGAAAATAGAAACCAGACGATACAAAGTTAGAGCTGAATTTAACAATGCAGAATTTGTTATGGAAAGTGAAACTACGAAAATAGCTCGAGGGTTTCTAAATATTTCGAGAAACTGATTATCATAATATGCTTGGAAGATGTGATCTGAAGCTTTTGGAGTGTCAAAACGTAAGCTTGACAGGATGCGAGATAAGCCGAAAATACAGGTGAGATGTGGAAAGCGGAGTTCGAGATGAAAATATCTTGCCTTGAGCAGCATGAGTTCAGTTTGATTTGTTGCTACACAAAACGGCGATTCCAATCAATCGGACTGTTACGCTTACAGCCGGAAGAATATCAGTCACGCGATTCATGAGTCTCTTTCAGAGTAAATCTAGACCTTGTTAAATGTACATATACGCTGCGAGTCAAAAATAGCTTACAGTTCATAAACTTACCGGGTTCAGTTTGTCAGTCTTCTCCGAAAAGTGGAACCCAATGCAAAGTGATAGAAACTGAAACCGCACTTAGGGAGTTTCCCCGCAAGACAATACGGGGTCTAATAAGAAGTCAAAACAGATTAAAATTAAAATAAGTTTTAAAAGTCGAGCAAAACAATCGATCAATAACATTGCGTTTTCTATTCCCATTTATTGATGAATACTGACGGTAAAGTCTAATAGTTTGTAAAACACATTGTGTTTTTCAACAGAGCTAATCTCTAGTAAAATGGTTTTTTAGCTACCCAAAGTTCTTTCAGTTAATGCAGGTTCTTGTTTGTTCTCTGACTTAACCATCCATAAAACACAATAGGTGTTAAGTCAGTTCTGTCTTCTAGATTAAAAACCGAACAATCCAGTTATGCAATTGATACGCTGTGGAAAGACTTTTTATAGTCCTGGGCCTTCCAACATAAATCTTGGCGTCTTTGTTTGCTATTTTAAGCTTTTCAGACTTAACACACTGCAGTTTATTTTTAGACTTTATGTTTACTGATTAACATAATTTACATTGCGCGACGTCTCCCGTGGCACAAAAATAATAAAGCAATTAATGAAAGCTGCTTTTGACAGCGTTGTGTTGTAAAATACATGTATGGTAGGCCGTGAATTAACTATTTGTCAGTTTTCACTTTGTAATGTATTTTGTACGGTTTGGTCGATTTCAAACTCTCGTTTTCCCACGGCAATAGGCATCAGATCTGACATGGTCAAATACTTTGCTATGGTAAGGAAAAAATCAAGTTTGCAATTAATCATCACTTTATGACTGTCTGAATGTCGAGGCTTAGCATCATAATCGAGCTGTATATTATTCTAACTGGTTAAGATAGAAACCAGATGATACAAAGTTAGATAGAGCTGAACTTACCACTGTGAAACTTGCTTTGGAAAGTGAAACTATGAAAATCGCTTGAGGGGTTTTAGATGTTTCGAGAAAACACTGAGTGTCCTAGCAAGTCATGCATGAAAGTTATTAGTGTCGAAAGCGAATTTTGGCGAGATGTAAGAAACGCTGAAAATTCAGGCGAGATGTGTAGTGTGGAATACGGGATGAAAATATCTTGGCCTGTGCGCGTGCAGAATTTCCTCATGTCAACAAGAAATTGGGGGATAAATTTGATATTGAGAGGCGGGATATTGGATAATAAAACAGCAAATCAACCCTACTATAACTGCCTGAACATCTACCTTGGTAACCAAAACACTTGAGCATAAGGTTTTAAAACGGCTTCCTTATTGCGCGCCCGTTTATTGGTTTCAGTCACAACAGCGTAATTAACTACACTGGTTTAGATTCATCGGTTTTAACTACATGACCTTAGAGTTCAAAGTAGTTAGTTAATGCGGTCGACATTAAGATTACAAAGTCTCCTGGATTCATTCTCTTCGTTCAAATGCTAGATTCATTGTGAGCAGTTTATGTAATGATCTCAGTGTAGCAGAGTTAAACGTTGTTAGTGAGTAAGGTCGATGGCAAATTCTTCCGGGTTCTTTCTGTAAGTTCAAAAAGTAGTTCTACCGTGGACAATTTACTTAAAGATTTTAGTCTAACAAAGAATAACAAAATTATTAAGAAATCGATTTATACTCACCGGTTTTAGTGGACCACAGTGAAACCAAACTGAACTGATACGCGTCTATAAAACAGGACCTCTACCTCTGGAAAGTAAAAGAGAAGGAAACATTAAGCAAATTATTACTGCGAAAACCGTGCTTCTAAACAATTATTCGAGTGACTTAAATTTTCCTGTTACTCGAAGCTCTTACAACAAGAAGAAAATGAGTCATGCGATTCATGCAAACCTCTCTCAATGTCAATTTATAGAGAATTAAAAATCAGCTGTAATTATTATCTGTGCACCCAACGCCAGCAGTCACACACAGCTTACAGATTATAAACTTACCGTGTTCAGTTTCTCAGTCTTCTGATAAAAGGGAAACCAAAAGTAGAAACTGAAACAGCACTGAGGGGGTTTCCGTGCCAGACAATAGAATAATTAATAAGCAGTCAAAATCATTTGAAATTGAAATATCTTTCAAACATTCTGAAAAACAATCAAATAAAAACAGTAAATGATGCTTTGTTACAGGTTTCAAAGTAGATTGGGTTTTTGATTATAGTTAATAATGTCTCAGGGTACTAAGACAAAGTCCTTTCCTGTATGTTGTTGGCTCTTTCTCTTAATCACATGATGCGTAAAACATTATAGCTGTTAACTCCGTTCTGTCTTATAAATTAACTAACAGAAACGTTTTAATAATACACTGCCGAAAAATTGTTCACAGTCTATGAACTTTCTAACGTTAATCTTGGCATCTTTGTTTCTTTCGGGCTTAAAAACCACCAACCAGTTTCGCTCTACTCTATGCTGATTAATAAACTTTACATTTCACGCTAGTTGCTGTCAAAGATTGACAGACTGACTTGCTCTGAAGAGAAATAAAACAACTAATGAAAGCTAATTTTAACATCGCTTTGTTGCAAATATTGAAAACCGTGAATTAACTTTTCGTCAGTTTTCACTTTACAACTGTGCTTTTGTACGATTTGATCGATTTCAAATTCTAGTTTTCCCAAGGCAACAGGCATCAGATCTGACACGGAGCCAAAACAATTGTTCAGTGTTTACTAGCAAACGATGGAGCTTGCAATTGATCATCACTTTATGACTGTCTGAATGTTGTAGCTATCATAACTGTCAAGCTATATATTATTCTAACTGGTTAAGATAGAAACCAGACGATACAAAGTTAAATAGAGCTGTCAGTACTTACCGCGGCGGAACTTGCTTTGAAAAGTGAAACTGACTAAGAGAATCGCTTGAGGGGTTCTTTAGATCTTAAGAGACGCTTATTATTATGATCTGTCATGCATGAAACATGTATTTCGAAGTTTCTGGAGTGTCAAAACTTAAACTCGGCGGGATGCGAGACAAGTTGAAAATTTGGGCGGGATGTGGAATGAGGGACGCGGAACAAATGATGAAAACACGTTGTCGTAAGCAGCAGTAGTACACATTTGAACCACTGAAGAAATGCGGGATAAATTTGAAATTGAGGGGCGGGATGCGGGAGGAAAAACAGACAATCGCTCCTACTCAGTGACTTGACATATTTTGGTCTACCTTGGAAAGCCTGATGAGGCACGAGACACGAATATTTTTAGTATAGGTAATCATACGGTTTCGAGTTCAATTTGGAATTAATTTGCACGAGTGAGTTTTTCAAAGAGCTGAAATTGCACGAGCCGCTTCGGCGAGTGCAATTTCAGCTTTTTGAAAAACTCACAAGTGCAAATTAATTTCAAATTGAACGAGAAAAACTGTATGATTACTTATTAATAATATAAACATGAAAAAATTTGCGTGGAGGATGTTTTAAACTTTACGAACTCTGAACTCACCTCTCAGTTTTGTCCGCGCGCTTAATCTCAGGTGATTTTAATTAGCCAATCATGGCCCAGAATGTGCTCGCGCGTGCATTTGAAATTTTCCAGATTTTCATCTTTGTTGTATTTTCTTGCCGGGCTTGAGAATTTAGGTCAGCCTTGCTGCTGTTTTTGGAGATTTGTGTCTAGTTTCTTCACCGTTTTTAGGCATTATGATTCGCCGTTTATTGTATGTTCCGGATTACGTGGTAAGTTCATTAAATAGTTCGTAAATTTGGAGTCTGAGCCGACCTGAGCCTACAACTCGCTGAATACAATTCCCAGCAGAGGAAGTGCTGGAAAATCTTTCTTGAAGTCATTTTTTGTCATTCAAAGCTTCTGCACAAACTTTTCGTCATCATTTTACGTGATATCATGGTCTTAGAAAATTTCCTTTTGTCTTTCAGTCAATCATAATCCTGAATTTATACGATGTGTAATTTGCACTGGTGTTACACTTTTTGCACCGGTGTTACACTTTTTGCACTGGTGTTACACTTGAACTGCACTGCTCTCAGCCAATCAGAATTGAGTCATTTTTTCATGTATATTATTAACATTGTTAAACAATGAAAATTCCTTTTTCTAAGAAATGATAATCTGAATTTCCAAGAGTTCTATTACCCATCAAGGAGTTAAATTAACTGATTAAGGCTGTGCAAATACCCACCACCCTATTGAGGCCCCCTTAATTACTCTTTAACTCAGTAAATTGACAGTCTCAAGAAAAGATTAACACAGCACATAAAAAAAGAAATTAATAAATAAAAAGTGCAAAAACTAAATACTAAGTAAAAATATAAAATCAAATCTGTTCCTACATGTGTAGTGCAAATGACTTTTTTTTCTTTTGCAGTTCCATCCTGGTTTTTAATACTGTTCTCACAATCAATAAAGAAACTCTGTTCTTGTAAAGAACAAAGGGCTTAGGTTCGTCAGTTTGCCTTCTAGCACCCACCCCTCCCCTTCACTTCAATTGAATGACAGAGAAGAAACTTGGTCTTATTCTTTATTTAATTTAAATTTCAAGATGGCGACAAAACGGCGGGATAACAAAGCAACCTGTAACACTTAGCAGTGACGTAAAACAAAGAAAACAAAGAAGTCAACATAATTAAACCTAACCATAACAATAGCTACAAAACAAAGAAAAACTTCACGTACAGGTTTTTACTGTGAGGTCAACGCCAGCTAGTTTCCTTAAAATTTTTGTAGCCGGTTTAGCGGAAAGTGGAACAACCCTTTTGAGGAAGCAGATCTCGTTGTTTTCTAATTTGGACTGGTTTCTTATAGACGTAAGCTGTTGTGTTAACTAAAACTTCCAATATGAAGTGTTTTGCAGAAGCTGAGAGTTAAGCTTAGGAACATGCAGCCAACTTGAATTGGAGGTTCTACAAGCTTTCTGTCTAGCTTTAAATAGTCAGCTTATTTAGCGGCATAATTTCGTTTTCATTGTATTTCATCTTTTACGTTTAAATGAAGACTTAAAAGTTTTACGGGAGTAACAGAAACGAAAGTATCGGATCATGCCTGTCTCAGTGGTGCAGTCAATACAATCAGTCAATACCCTCTGTGTTCACCTCCCCCTCCCCTGGCAATACTGCAGATTAACTATCCAATGGCAATAATAACCTCTTATTATATGGTAAGATAGTCCTGAGGCAAATCCTGTTTTATCCCGTAGATCTGGAAACGCCTAATGTAAAGACTGAATCAGGCATCGGCGAAAGTGAGGAGGCCATAAGCGATTTTATGAGAAGCCAAAAAATGCAAATTAAACACTGCTGATTGTAAGGTAACGATATGACACTGGCAAGTGAAAGAGTTAAAATCCTACCTACGAAGATGCTTGATCACTTCTTGTACAGTGTATTTTTTTTATGAACAAACGCAGGAAGCGCGGATAAGAGTACAAGCCAGCAATAATTTCCAATTTTTAGCGGATAATTGTCTAAAATGACAAGAAGCGTCGAACTGTTATTGAGGGAGACGAGGAGGATTGACTTTAAGACTCGGTCGTTTTGTACGGACCGAGCGCAGCGAGCTCCGTACTGCCACGACCTCGAGCGCGAGGGCCGTACAATGTTAAAATACTTGCTACGAATATTGTATTCATCAACTTTGGAGGATTTAGCTTAACTAGAAGATGCTCAGTGTTTTTTTTTTCTTTTTAATTTTCCATGCATTTGTCCGTAAAATTTGGCTGGTTAGATAGACTTCTAGACGTGGACAAAATACAGACAAATGTGTATAAAATCTAACTTAGCGTCTTAGCGTCTTAGAATCTTCTTCTCAGTATATTTAATGATTCACAAATTGTGTGAAATTCAATTTTGGACAGAGTTATTTGCCATCGGATTCTCGTACAAACACTAATATCTAACTGCCTTGTCTACTCGTCAAGACGGGTCGAAAACTATGAAGTACCAGCCTACAGTCAAGGCAGCATGAAAGAGGCTCATGCAGAGGAGAGAGGCCCTTGAATGTCGATATGGATAAAGAAACGTCTTACAAGACTATACTGCAAACCAGGGGTTAAAAACGTGGACTGCATACTTTTTTATAATATATATCATATTCCCATTTTCATTTTCATGGCAGGACTTTACTCTCAGTCTCTCCTAAGGAAATCGGGATACAATTAACAATTATCCTGCGAAATCGCGCGAAATATCGTCTGATACTTAGCCGACGAGGCCGTAGGCCGAGTCGGCTAAAATCAGACGATATTCCGCGAGATTGAGCAGGATAATTGTTTTACTATTCAACAAATTGATAACAAAATTGATTTCCAAGCTCGTAACATTTTTAAACCTTTCTGTCGACATTTTTTCACTTCACTTTTTCTTCCCACGTACGAAGCTACGTATATCGCCGGATATCTGTTACCTACGGATGACAGAGGGCCGCCACGAAGCTCTTCGGAACGTCTCACAGGATTGGTTGAGAAAATTATATACAAACAATGGTAACAATGAACCCTAGCCCTAAAACAATAGAGCTTCGTGCCAACAAGATCCAATGAAATTAGAGGTTCTAGAGAGCTTCGTGACAACAGATGACAGATATCGAGAGCATCATGACCATATTTGGATAGTGTTACAATTTGTTGAATAATAACATGGAATATCCCACTCGTCACTTGTATTTTCTTAGTATGCACACTAGCCTTAAGGCTTGTGTTTATACCAAACAAATTCAAATGACTCGTGGAATATAATTATTCCATAAGGGGCAACTTTTCCGGCGTTTTCAATGTTACTTTTCCAGTAACAAGATTCGTACATTATCCATGTCATCTAGAGCCCTAAAAAAACAATTTAGGTAAAATAAATGCATGTTAGGGCTATAGTTCTTCCCCATCCACGATCCCTGATTTCATTTGTGGTTTTATACATATCTTTCAGTAGCATGGAATGCCAGTCATGTCCCCCACCTCCCTCAGTTTGATCCCAGGTGATTACTACCTGAAGGTGGAAGATGACTCACATTTCAAGCCAACGTTTGAGCATCCGTCTGAGACCCAGGCCGGCAGTTAGTCAGCATGACGCGATATTCTCTAGCGACGCGATATTTTCGGGCGAAAGTTTACTTCTTGATGTAAACTTTGGCCCGAAAATATCTCGTTGTCCGAAAATATCACGTCCATTAACTGCCTCTGCATAGACTCTTTGCATAAATGGCGCCTAATTTAAATAACAATACTTGGTACATCCTTAGCCTCACATTGATGTTTCAAGACAAAGGAATTTTCACTTGAATGTGAGGCTAAGGATGTATCAGTATTGTTATTCAAATTTAGGCGCCATTTATGCAAAGGGTCTATGGGTCTCCGAGGATAACCTTTCAGCTGCAGGTGCAAGCACGTGAGTGAAGCACGTGCACGTGCAGCGGGAAAGCCCCTTGAGCCGACTATACTAGTGGTGGTCAGCAGTTTCCCTCTCAAAAGCAAGATGGTGGACGGGGAGTCCACGGCGCGGTGAGTGTTGTGCAACGAATGTGTTGAAATTGCTGTTTGCGCAAAGGGTGTATTGGCTCCGGTCCATTTATTCTTTTTTCTTTAAAGTGCCTATGAAGCGAAATTTTTTTTCACATATTTTTGAAATATACTGTTTGAAATACATGATTCCAAAGTTTTAGATGTTTAGGGTTAAAATTGACGATTTTACAAGCCAACGAAGTTGTGCCATTTTGCCCTCAAAAATGGTATTTCGAATTGCGCGGCCAAAATACCACGTGACAAGAGCCGCTGACGTCATTTGGGTGCCAGACGATCAATTCAGTATGGCGGAAAGTAAGGCGACCAAGAGACAACGAGGCCGCTATTGCGTTGCTGATGCTCCCAGCAGGGAAGTTGTTAAAACAGATCATTCACACCGGGCATCTGCATGTATAAGTTCCCCAAAGATCCTGTTGTGAGAGGCAAATGGGTTCAATTCGTCCTTAGACAGAGACACGAGCCGGGATCTACGTACACGTCTCTCTCGGCCCATTTCGAAGAATCGTGTTGTGAGAAAAGCCTGGCCGTACTCAGTAACATGGAAGCCCAAGGTCTTTAAATGAATTGGTTCCTTAAAGAAAGATACTGTGCCGACTAGGGACACCATTGTTCCGCCAGCTCCAGAGGAGCTTAGCGATCACAGGAAAAGACAAGTGAGATTTCCTCGTGTTTTTAGTCCTGTATTTATGTACTAGTAGCTTCGTTCCTAGTGATCAATGCCAGCTAGCTACTTACCTGTACCATCCTTTTTACGTATCTATATTTGTACATTAGCTTTTATTCCTGCTTTTTATACTTTATCTATGATAGATGATCTTAGCTTAATCTCCCTCCTGAATTTTGTGGCTTCTATGTTTTTGAAACTTACATGTCTCATGTATCTCCATTTCTCACACGGTTATACTGCATTGTTAATTAACCCTAATTAGAAATGTTTTGTGTTTTATTGATTTTCCTGGTGGTTTTGATGGTAATTTGTTCAAATCTTTTACTTCAAAAAGTTGGGCATGTTATTATGAAGTTGAACTTTGGGTTGTGTTTATTATATGCAAAATGTTCTTTTTAAATATTCTGGAACTGACTTTGGAAATTTTCACTTGAGCTGAAAGTGATGCTCTGTCTGAGGTAAACACGAGAAAAAAAACAACAAAGAAAACCAAATATTCACTGTAGTTTACTTGATTCTACTGCGACTGTATTTCTCGAATAGTGCAATAATTTTCAAAATATTCTAAAAAATTAATTAATTGTTTACATCTAGGCTATGCTGAAGATTTGAAGGAACTTCTGTTTACCTTGACCAAACCTGAGATGGCTGAACTATACAGCAGATATTCCCCAAAGGCTCCAGAGCCACTCAGTGCACAGTTCATTGATTACATCGATAAGCAATCAGCAGTCAAAGCATACACAGAGAGATGTGGGAAAATGAGGACTATTCAACTTTTTTCCAACAGATATCTTTTTGTCACCTTTGGGGTGTTGCTTTGTACTTATCTTTGCAAGTCATAACAGCCCCCACACAAACGTATTAAAGAAGGCCATTCTGGCAGGGGATTGTTAGGAGTGCAATGTCACCACAATCTTGACATTTCCCATATTCTGATAATAGACCAGCCACTTTGTTTTAAAGGATCACTATGTCCTGGAAGTGTTTTAAATCTACATCAATCTCTCTTTCAAAAAGGAAAAAAACACATGACAACAGATCACAGGTTAGAAACAACCTGACTA
>JAHPZR010010308.1:27500-31714 GCA_019787425.1 Platygyra sinensis
GCGTACGATACACAGTGAACTAGCCAGCCCGCCAGTGGTTGTGATACAGTGTGATACCACGTGCAAGACAATGGTAAGCAAGCATAAGGCGACTAAAGTCTTCGCGTTTTAAAAAAGTCATGGCCCAACGAAGAAGTTTATACTGAAACATACAACAGCAGTTATACGAACCATGAATTAACAGGAATCTCTCTTTCGTATCTGGCTTCCAGTACGGTAGGTGTAAGACCGTCTTCGTCTGCCTCTTCGTCGACTTCATTTCCCTCACGCGAGCTGTCATCTTCAGCTAAAGGTTCGTCCTGGTAAGGTTCAATCTGACTGAAAATAAACTGTACATTGTCGTCCTCTTCTTTTTCCATTTCGTCTTCCTCGGGTTCGCTTAATGTCTGCGAATAGTCGCTAAATTCGGACTCGCTTGACACGTCTTCTCGCTCTAAAAACGCCTTACTTTCAGTAGAACTTCAATGCGTAAACAAACTTTTGGCACCCAAATGACGTCACGTTAAGAAATTTTGTGCTTAACTCGGACCCATTCCCTTGCCATTTTTGAGGGCAAAATGGCCCAACTTTGAAGGCTTGTAAAATCGTCCATTTTAACCCTAAACATGTAAAACTTTGGAATCATGTTTTTCAAACAGTATATTTCAAAAACATGTGAAAAAAAATTTCGCTTCATAGGCACTTTAAAGTAAAACTAATCCGAAATACAAGTCCTTTTATGTTATATTTTTGGACTCCAAAACTGTGGTACTGCGGTAGCAGCATTCGAAAACACATATTTAATAACTGTTAATAAGTGGCTTTCAGCTTTCTCTATGGAAAACGGCTGGAAAATGTGCACAGTCATGGTACTTCCTTCTTGTCTGAAGGCTAATGACAACGACTTAATGTTATTTGCATGCTCAGCGACATTGTTGGGGCTGTCCTCTCTCTCTAGAGTCCGAGTAGGCAAGTACAGCAAAAGAGCTGACTGTAATTCTCACTGAGTTACAATGTATTTTTTTTTTTCAGGTCAGTCGAAGCACGTAATTCTAGTTTAGTCCTGTAGAGGAGGATTTGGTAAAAGTACTGTTTACCACACAGATACCATGGAGTCTTTTACAACGAAGGAAAGAAGGTAAGCTGAAATCTTTGTGTTCTGTTGACTTATGGTTTACTGTACATTTTCTACATTTTCCTGCATGAAGTCATTGATTGACTTGATTCATACTCAGGAAGACTGGTTGGGGGGAAGTCTTATTAGACAATTCCTATGTTTAGGATTGGTCTTGTTTTCATGTTTTACGTTTGGGAGAGAGAATTGTTATCAGAATATTTACAATATTGGCCTCATGATGGGTGAATTGAAGACACTTAGCGAAAAATCCAGCACTGGATTCAAAATGTTCACCTTGCCTTCTCCCCAGCACCTTCTGTCTTTCTCCCTCAACCCTAGAGTCACCCCGATGAAAATCTGTGGCGGGATCTGTGGATCTGCCCCTTGTAACAGGGAAAACCAGCAGTACTATTTTGGCCAGTACAAAATGTAGACCAGGTGTATACATAAGGGGTGGCGAATGGTCCTTGAAAAACTCTGGGTCTTGCAAAATTTTAGTCGAGTTTCATGGTTCTGGCATGTCTCGTTTTTTAACTCATTCATGCGCGCATGCGCTAAGAATGAGTTATAGCGATGTTAGGGCTTCATCTCGGGAATTTGCGTGGACTTTTTAATCGGCGTGGACGGAAATTAAATGTTCATTAATTTATGCAGAAGCTAACCGGAAGTAAAGGTGGGTGAGAAAACTAGGCAATGCGCGACGGCTAGGAATCAAACCTCGGCCTTACTTCGGTGGGCTGGATTTCAAGACGAACTTGCTAGCCACTTTGGCCATCTCAACATTCCTGCGTTGAGAAGCGTTAAGAAGCGATATTTATAGTTGGGGTGTTACACGCTGGCCATATATAAGAACAACATCAGCCTGAACAGCCACAAACACATGTTCTTGTATGTGGGTTTTTAGTGTATCGCAGAAATTTGCGCTCACGGGCAAACTCATAATAACAACATATCGTCCATTGACTGTTTTCAACGATCCCATAATACATCTCGTTTACCCCCGCAAAATTTTTACATAAGCATTGTTTTCAATTTCTCTTGAGACTTACAAGCGTCCCAAGAGAGGTTTAAAACAATTCGTTATGTAAAAATTTTGGGGGGATAAACAAGATGTATTATGGGGAACGGTGAAAAAAGCGAATACATACCATAAACGTTGAGATCGACAATTAAGTCGCACACACGGTAGGACAAAGGTCTAATTTACTTATTCGTTAGCGCAGTTATATAAGGCTGGACTTTTGCCAGCTGTGAAGTGAGTTAAATGAGCATTATCAGAGCACTGCATGAGCATTGTATGTGCACTGAAACATAGATTTACGTGTAGTAAGTGATGATAAAGTCAGGGTACAATTCATTTGCAGTTTATCGTTTTATACGAACTTTTCACGATGAGTTGTTTTATATTTTCTGTCAAAAAAGACTGTGATTAATTATTGGATAATGGTTTTGTCAGAAGTATAAGCAATACAAAATGTTATTGATAACACTGGTATACTGGAAGGTTAAAACAACAAATTAATTTCCGGTGAGGTAATTAGCGTTGCAGAAGGTCTTTTTTAATTTCAGCGAGAAACGATAACATCTGCTGTTTTCACGTTTGCAATAAGTTGTTGTGGTATGTGAAACATGTCCTTTGCGGCGTTCCTTTACAATTTGTAGGATCAGCGGACTGACTTTAATTTCATCTTTTTATAAAAGGGAAGATCTTGAGTGGGGATTGTGCTTTTAATGGTCGCTTTTAATCGAAGATTTAGCGACGGTGGAGTTTGGTTCATTCAGGATAAATTTGCTTTCACGGGCAACCTCGTAATAAAAACCGGTCATACGGCCGGGTCATACGGTCAGTACAAAATGCAGACTGCAGACCGAGTGCAAAATTCAGAGTTTAGGTACGAAATGCAGACTGCAGAACGAGTACAAAATGAGACTAGGTTCAAAATGCAGACTGACAGGAAAAACTGTTTTTTTTTTTCGTTAGAAACGTGGTAACATTTGATTACATAAGTTACCTATTGTCACGCAGTAACCTTACAGTGCCATCTCCAATGTGTTGTACGTAGATCAAATTGCAATACTAGCGTTTCCATTTTATACAACACAGAGAGCTCGCGCTCAAGTCCGAAAACCCCTTGAAAGCTTAAAACGGTGTAAGAATGAATTGTATGAATTCTTTTTCATATTGTTTTAAGTCCACGTTTCAAGATATAAAAAGCTGAGTACATTCCCCAAGAATGCGAAGATTATGAGGTGACTGCGTGACAATAGGGTCACAATAGGTACAATTTATAAAATCGAATGCTGACACGTTTCGGACGTAAAAAAAAAAACAGTTTTTCTTGTCAGTCTCCATTTTGTACTCAGTCTGCAGTCTGCATTTGTACTCCAGCCTTATTTATTATTCGGTAACAAATATGACAACTGGCTAAAAAACACTTTACTTAAAGTGGTTTCTCATAAACGAACCACAGCAAGTAAACCCACGAAGGCCCGGCTTTCTTTCTCTTACAACACTATCTTTATTGCAACACTTAGGTCCACTTAATGCCTCTGAGTAGCTACCTTTGCTCTTAACCTGAAGATTGCCTGTAAACGCATCGTCATCATAACTTTGTATAAAACAACTTCACTGCCCTCACTTTCTCATAAATTCACTAATTCGACATGAATGAGTTGGCTCATAAGAGCACTTTGATTATATGAAGGTTTCTTGCAGTCTGGATTTTTTGCAAGGCTAAGGGTCTCGAAGTCCTGATTCGTTTGTTTGTTTTTTGAAATGGACGTCATCTCATCACTTGATATTGAATTTCATTGAAGTGACTTTTAATTTGTGAGAAAGAGTCAATCTTAACTTCTTCTAAATTTTCTGAATTCCACAAGAAACTACAAAACTTACTGCAACATCATTTTGGCTCCAGAAAAAAACAGTTATTTTGTTCTAGGAAATAATAACGCAGTGTTATAGTTGAATTTCCAGTTCCAGCTAGTACACAGAAGCTGGCCAAAAGGATTAAAGGGGAATCAAGACACCCACACAACCCACGATAACTCATAATGAAATTCCCACAAAGTTCAGAGAACTTATCTGGTGCCTCCCCCGTGTGTGTAGTAGTAGGCC
>JAHPZR010010316.1:0-5000 GCA_019787425.1 Platygyra sinensis
CACGAGAACAGAAGGGTCTGGGTACGATTGGTGTAAGGCATGATGGGTAGCAGGTTGTCTATAAAGTGTCAGTTCATCACGTGGTGAAGCATTCTAGGCCTGCATCAGTCCGTGTAACTTTTGTTTCTTTTAGAAATCATTATTATTTTGTAACAAGAGGCTCTCTAAAGCCCGAAGGGATCGTGGCACTGCATTGGTTCGGGGAATACGTTTCCAGTTTTTTTCCCTACGGGTTTTTTTGGTTTTTCATATCCGGCGGTGTCACAGGGAATCGTTTTCCTGTATATAATTAGTTGTTGTTATTGTTTCGCATGTATGTGGTTCGTGCTTGCTGCTGGTGCGAGGCCGAAAGAAACCAAAATAAACCTAATGGATTGCATTTGTATGTGTAGTGAAGTTGAAATGCCCGACTCATAAAATGCAAGATGTTCTTTGTCGCCAAAAGGGGGGTCATGGTCCCAGGCGTTCCATGCGTAGAGCGCAGAAACTGGGGACGAAACCGCGACATTGTTCGCTTGTGACAGAATGCGGTGTGTTGAGAAGAAAGCTTTGGCAAATATCGCGCCTTATACGTTTATCTCGCATACAAAGATGCTGACCTCTTTCCTAATGGGTCGGTCCTCGAATTATATATTCTTGAAAGCAAGCCAGGTAAGCTCATGCTCGAAGCGTTTTCGTGAGATAACAACTGAGCCTATCACGGTACTGACAAAAAAAAATTGGCAATGTGAAGTCTGCTGTTATTATTAAGAACACTGCAGTAAAACAAATCATAATGCAATAAAAACGAACTAAATACGAAAGCGATTTTGGGCTCGTAAGTACTGTGCTTGATTATTGAACCAGAATAGTTAAACTCACAAATTTCGATTGGATTAGGGGGATACTCAACCATAGCTATGACTTAACAAAGCAACTTGAATAGTAATTATCTCAGCGGAAAATATCCTGATTCTATTATTTGGGTTTGTGTTCAATACGGGTACTGACTACTCGTAAAGTACGATTGGGTACTGTGGAACGAAGATCGAGTTAACGCTCTTAGAGCGTCTAGTTCTATAGCAAGCCATTCTGGAAGTACAAATTCCATTTTCTTTGTTCAATTTATTGCATGCAACAGAAATGAGGCTCGCACATCCTTTCTTTATTTCCGTCACTGCATCACAAATAGAAAGGGGCCCCAGGAAAAATGGATAGAAATTTAAATTATGCACCTCGCTCAAAGCATTATTTTTATTATTTTGAAAGCTTGCTTTAGAAAATTTGATATTGTATATGGCATGTAATCATATTTTACTAGATTTCCAGTGAAACCCAGATCAATGATTCTGTATCCAGAATCGAAAGTGCTCTGTTGGCCTGTTGCTTGTTGGATTATTTAGCTATTCAATCTTATTTGTTTTCATATCTTTATGTGTAATTGTGTAGCTGTACCAGCAGCTCCTTAACATTGATTTGCTAAAACATATCTCTGAATTTATTTCCTTCTTATTGAAATAGCAGTAGCAATGGCAGTCCGCAAAAAAGGTCTTGGACCATTTAAGGTGATTCTCGAATTTTGCATTGCGCATTCCTACTGCGCACGATTTTTTGCGTTATCAGCGCGCGCACATGAGAGCGCGCGCGTACAGAACATAAGAGATTTTCCTCGAACTAAGCTCAATAGCGAGATAAAAGCTCGTTTTTTTCTTAAACGAGCACGGTGTTCCCCACTTTTTATTTTATAAATTCAATGAGAACAATATCCGCAATAACTGAGAAAAAAATTGGCAGAAATCTATGGCTACCTTGTTTTGCAAACGCAATAAATGCTACAGATACAGACGCAACGGGCCAATAGAGCAAGTCCAAATTATTTTTCCTTTAAAGGATAAAATATCAATTGAAGGGGTGAGTGCAAAACCATGCTAAGTGACGATCTTAAGTGTGTTTCGTTTTTCTGCAAAAATGCCTGAAATTTTGCATGCCGTTTTCAATTGAACAGAAAAACAGCACCCCGTATTTTTTTTCGCTGATTTAATCTTCGTTTTCGATATATTACGTATGCAAACAACCCTCAGTTTTCCAAGCGGCATCTTTGGAGATCTATTGTTCAACGAAATCAAAATTAACCTTTTGTTTTGCTAAAGGTGGAACTCACTATAATAAAATAATATCCCACTACTGATTCGTCAGCACAAGTTGATAAGGCGCTGAACTGGCCAGATTGAAGTTTGTTTTGCCGTGACACCGGCTCGATACGAGGTCGGTTGATTTTTTTTTTCGTTCTGTTTCTTTACTTCTTTCAAAAATCAAGATATCTTTTTTAAAAATTGCGTATGAAGCAAAGTCTGGAAAGAGATTTTTTGCAGAGGTTATTGTGACGAAACACAACACGTGAACAGGTGAATTTCGATCGAGCGTCAAAGCAAATGCTATTCGGACAGAAAAGAAATGCGATACATTACAGCTCTTTCGACTAATATCTTAAGCATTGTTTTTAAGTACCTAGCTTGTAGCCTGCCTGGTGGTTTATAGGCATCATAAAGCCTTGATAACCCCTTAAGTGGCCAACACGTTTTAAAGAAGCAAAATGTGTTCATCTGCAACTTCCAACGCAACTGCTATAAAAGCAAGTTATCAGCGTTCGAAGTCAGGTCGATCCAGACAGCAAAGTCCAAGAGCAGTTCTTGCCCAAGAACAAAAACCCTGTCGTGGGTTGTGGCCCATTTGCCAAGCGTTGCTAGCATCAAAGTTTGGAAAGTGAGAACTGCTTTTAGACTTATAAAACTTGTCTTCTATCATCCGCCATGTTTACCCGCGCACGAGGTGTAAAAGGACCTTCCCAGCATGCTTTTCGATCACGTTCGGCAGGACCAAGAGACTATCGTCTTTTGGCAGGACAAGACAAGACTTCTTAAGAGTGTATTTTCCTTTTTTTATTCTGTCAGCAATACATTTTTGAGCTTATACATTGCAGGCATTTAACATTTTAATGTTTTCTAAGTGAAATAGAGATCCTTGCCGTAACGCTTTAAAGTCAAATCAACATTTTAACCTATTTAGGCCCGAAATCGCCTTTTTGAGCTTACCCGCTGCGTGAAACGAACATTTTGCCTTTTTAAGTGAAATCGACATCTTTGCTGTCACGCGTTACCGTGGAAATCAACATTTTAGCCTATCTAGGCCTGAAATCGCCGTTTTTGAGCTGACGGGCTGTGCGAAACGAACATTTCTCTCTTTTTTAAGTGAAATCATCAACATCTTTGCTGTCATGCATTAACGTGAAATCAACGTTTTAACTTATCTAGGCCTAAAATCGCCGTTTTTGAGCTTATGCGCTGTGTGAAACAAACATTTTGCTCTTTTCAAGTGAAATCAACATCTTTGCTGTCCCGCGTTACACTGAAATCAACATTTTAACCTATCTAGGCATGAAATCGCCATTTTGGAGCTTACGGGCTGCGTGTAACGAACATTTCTCTCTTTTTTAAATGAAATCAACATCTTTGCTGTCAAGCGTTACCGTGAAATGAACATTTTAACCTATCTAGGGCTAAAATTGCCGTTTTTGAGGTTACGAGATGCGTGTAACAAACATTTCTCTCTTTTTAAAATGAAATCAACATCTTTGCTGTCAAGCGTTACCGTGAAATCAACATTTTAACCTATCTAGGCCTAAAATCGCCGTTTTTGAGCTTACGAACTGCGTGTAACGAACTTTTCTCTCTTTTTTAAATAAAATCAACATCTTTGCTGTCACGGGTTACCGTGAAATGTACATTTTAACCTATCTAGGCCTGAAATCGCCGTTTTTGAGCTTACGGGCTGCGTGTAGCGAACATTTTGTTTTTTGTAAAGTGAAATCAACATCTTTGCTGTCACGCGTTACCGTGAAATCAACATTTTCACCTATCTAGGCCTAAGTTACCGTTTTTGAGCTTACGCGATGCGTGAAACGAACATTTCGCTCTTTTCAAGTGAAGTCAACATCTTCGCTGTCACGCGTTACCATGAAATCAGCATTTTAAACTATATAGGCCTGAAAGCGACGTTTTTGAGCTGCGTCAAAGAAATATTTTGCTCTTTTTAAGTGAAATCAACGTCTTTGCTGTCACGCGTTAACGTGAAATCAGCATTTTATCCTTTCTAGGCCTAAAATCGCGCTAACCCTGAGCACTACCCTAACCCTAAGGAATAACCCTAAGCCTGAGCGTTAACTCTGACCTCGACCTATAACCCTGACTACAAACGCCAACCCTAACCTTGTTCCGTAGTCCCAACCTTCAATGCTAACCCTAGTTTCTAGCGGTAACCTCAGTAACGTTACCCTAACTCTAATAAAACTGGGAACTCTTAACCCTAAGGGTTAAAGTCAGCATTTGAAAAAATTCAAAGTAAGACCTGACAGCGCTAATAAAAAAAAACAAATTGGCATGCAAAGTTTGGAGCTGTTTTGCCATGTTCGATTTTAGCAAAAATTCTAGGGGACGTTCTTGCACGTGGCCTTCCAATTGAACTTACATGTTGCGTGAAATAAGCTTTTCACGGTTCTCTAAGTGAAATCAAACTGAGTCCTGAACTGTCTGCAAATGACCTGAAATTAACATTGTCTAAGCTTGCGCATTGCGTAAAATTAACATTTGGCCGTGTAATTTAAGTGAAATCTAACGTCTTTGCAGTCGCATGTTAACAAGAAATCAAAATTTTGACGGTTTTTATCTGAAATCAACATTTTCTTTAGCCTGCGTAGCTGGCGGTATTGTAGGCGCGCGCGAATTAAAGTTTTGAGTCCCACTCCCCATTCTCCTCGCGGCTTCGCCGCTCGCTTGTCGGCTCCGCCGCCAAAACTTTATTTCGCGTGCGCTTACAATACCGCCAGCTACGCAGGCTACATTTTCTTGAGGTTGCACGTTGCAAAAGATTAATATTTTGCTGGATTTTAAGCGAAATTACCGTCTGTGCAGTCACGCGTTGACGTGACAACAAATACAAGTTTTTGCATACGTAATACTCCAAAA
>JAHPZR010010316.1:10000-25000 GCA_019787425.1 Platygyra sinensis
AGAACAGTTATTCAGTAACCTGACTTCCGACCAAGTTTCAAAGTGGTATCATTTCAGTCTAGAAATTTTTAACTTGAGTTCGCTGCAGTTATAGAATGCCTGGTTAAGGCTTACATAGCAACTTATATAGTCAGCAGACACTACTTTTTTTCGCGGTCCGATAAACCACAGGATTTCGCATGGAATAGACAACAAACTCAATGAAACATAGTGCACAACTTGTCACCTTGTCTGCAAAGACTGGCCTATGGTTCAATGCCATTAGAGCTCACTGAAACTAGACCTAGATCCAATTTTCCTGAGTCTAGGAATATTTTTTCCAAGGTACGATCAGCTAAGCTTTACACCGACGCAACAATATTAATGCCTGGCACAGAGTATTTTGGCGAAACCGCACTTACAGCGGTTATCAGTCACACGCGCCCTCCAACGATTTTTTTCCATTTTGAAAACTACGTTTTGGTGGACGTCAATCAAATGTATCCATGACAATAACGGCGTCAAATTCTCAGAGTATCCGAGTTGCCTATCATCTTTACTTGACTCGTCGATAAACAGAAACTGAGAACTAAGACTTATAAAATCGTTTAAAGCGCCTTTTCGTTCGTCTCGCTCACGGGCAATGTTTTGAAGCTACAAATTTACAAACATTGTACAACCACAACAACATGAGAATGAACTAAATATAAATAAATAAACTTTATTACAGAATGAACTACAAAAGTCTAAAGGCTAATCTCTTGCGGCTTTTCATTACCTTTTTATTACTGACATTCCCACATGCCGTGTGGTTCTCTTGACGGTTTGCTTTGCATATAATTTGCCTGTCTGCCACTAGTATTTCAACCACGCTTGAAACTCGTCAAGATAGATCTCTGCATGCCGGGATTATCAGTATTTTAGCAAGGCGAATGACAAGAATTTCTGCGGTGAAAATAATCTGCATCCATAACAAGCTAATAAATAGTCAATCTCCACATAAAGCGACTCATTTCAGAGGCCAACTTTTTCAGCTACCTTTTATCTTTCCTTTGTTCGACTTTCTCTTTGGCGGATCGCTCACGGCTCTAGTTTTGTTTCGTACGCCGCCTTCTTCACAAACGTTTCGCTCGCAAAAAGTGTTTATGCTATGCAATTCAAAGACAAACCGCGTTTCCTCTACATAAGAGCCCTCCATCTCAGCGAAATTGCAAATTACTTTGTCATAATGACTGAGCGATTATTCCTGAACCAACGACGATCGAACATGGCCGTGAAACTGACACGACGAAATGAACACGGATATTGTCATGGATACATTTGATTGACGTCCACCAAACTTAGTTTTTGAAATGGCAAAAAATCGTTGAAGGGCGCGTGTGACTGATAACCGCTGTAAAGTGCTACTGAAACGAAATTTTCGTATCCTCTTTTATTTGCTCAATCTATAGTTTTCAACCTACTTAACATCATGGTGAGTTTTGTTTTTGTCAAATCCCAACGGAAAGTGCTGTTTTTAGTCGCCGAAATCGACTTTTTCGAGCAAAACTGTGTCCGGGCTCTGGAACCGAGTTTAAGGACCTTGTGACGTCACTGCTTGTGTTCACGTATGAAGCGCGATAGATTCCCTCTTGTTTTCACTTGATTTATTGAAGTTTATTCTTCATATTATCGATACCTAGTAGTTTTCTACCTTGTAATTTCTGTCCAGCCTTGACAGAAAATACACATCATAGACGTTAGAGGGCGCCAGAGTGTAGATTAACGATATGAATGCTACAGAATTAGAACAGCTCAGTATATACCACTCGAACATCTTGGGTACACGATTGGAGACTTCGAAGACGAGTGTGGCTACTTTTATATCAAGACCTGAAGCCTAAACACGATATATCGTCCTTTTGTTTTTAGCCTGGATCTGAAACTTGGATTCTTACTGTCACTGTTATCTAAGGTCTATTTAACCTAGGTTTGAATATGTATCTTCCGAAACTTTACTGCATTAATTAAAAGCGGCAAGCACATCAGCCATCCGCACAATCACGAAGTTATTAGCGGTCCACAAGCTTTGCAGCGAGTACTAGATTGCACACAGAGGGCATCTTTTTATGATACTAATAAGTGAGAGTTTTTGTGAGCATCGTTGGAACTAGAATTGTGGTCTACAGCACGGCCAGTTTGCTTTTAATATCGCCGCATACGCATCAGTGTAAACAAAGCGGGAATATTTTGCTTTTCTTACGCGTATCACTCCCAAATGCAACAATTCACGGCCGATGGATTACTTTGTGTTCCTTCCTCACATACCTGTCAACACCATGCGGAAATCACACAATTACCCACTTTCGCTGCACTGCTTCAGGTTTACATAGGAACCTAAATAGTCGGCAAAACCATACTTTTTTCGCGGCTCGATAAACAGCAGGATTTCGCGTGGAATTGATTTCTACATTTCAGCATAAAAGACGCCGTTACGTGACATTTCAGCCCAATATCTGTCTGTATTTCCAAAAACATACCTATAGAATTTGACTTGTCACTGATAATCTTGATACAATTCTCTACTAGAGCTAGCTCTCCACAAGCGGCAGGTATCTTTTGCAGGTTGCAGGTTGCAGGTTGAATTGCAGGTTGCAGGTTGAAATTTAATTATAACTGGAAAACTGTTGACACTAAAAATAATTAATAACCCATATACTCGTCAGGGATTCTTACATAAAGTACTGGGCGTCCTTCACAGGGTTTCATATGTTTAGTCAAATACGGAATGCCAACAAATTTCATCGTTTGCTTGAAACAGATATAGAAGTATTCTCTTTATTTTTGGAAGTATGCTTAACTTGAACATTCCTTGCTTCCATAGTAATAGGTGTCACCCTCTTTAAATGTTAGATTATTGATTGGATCCGCTATTTTACAATTATTCCTCTCGCCCTCATGGGCTCTGAGTCAATAGCCCATGAGCTATTGACCCAGAGCCCATGAGGGCGAGAGGAATAATTGTTTTAGTAAAATCCAACTAGTTGGTCAAAAAAATATCGAGACAAAACATCTTTCGCTAGTTAAAGCCATTGTTTTGTTTTTCAAGGCCGGCGCTTTTCGCTGCTAGTGGGCTATAACAAACAGCCTACTAGTAGCTCAACCAATCAGAACGCAGCATTGATAATAGACCACTAGTTGGATTTTACTAAAAGTAGTTATCGATCGACACGCTGAAACCAGTGAAGTCTCTTCAAAGCCATCTGGATGGCCGCTCCATCAACAGCTGTTTCCATCGATTCCAGATTTGGTTCGGGTCTTCCCTTAGCAACAGAAGATTGCTATCACAAATGAAGCAAATAAATAAAGAAATGAAATAATATAAGACTTTAACCGACGGAATAATATTAGCACAAGCTCACTGGGCTTTCATTTTGGTACTCACAGGAAAGAAACCAAATTCAGCAGCTATTTCAGATGATATTTCAGATGTTATTTTCAAAAACAATTATTCGTTGCAGGCTTAAAATCATAGCAATATACTCTCCTCCCATCGCTTCAACCGGTTTGGCATAGGTGGAAGCAATCTTACTGAGCGATCGTAATCACCGTCATATAACGGAAACGGGAAGTCTACTGCTTATACCATTCTTTTAAGAGGCCCTGACTGAGAAAGCGTGTCAGACCTTGGAAACGGGGGTCGGCCAAATTCAATGAAACTTGGTGAGGACATTGACCTTGATGAGCTATTACTAGATCCAGTTTTATTTGTCTTCATTCTATCTTCCTTTCACTTTTTCAAGAGAGGTCCTATTTTCGGGTCTCAGAGTACAAAAGAACACCCATATGAGAGGTAACTTTCGAGTACCATTAAAATAAATGTAGAAAGCTCACAGCATATATAATGGTATAGGATGTTTGTACTAAGAACCTACTTTTAAATGTTTTATGGCTTTAGGGAATATTATTATTGGGAGGAGATATACATGACACTAAATTTACTCAAATTTCGACCCCCCAGAAAACACGAAAAATAGCCCAACTTCAAAAAATCATAATTTTTACCTGTAATTCTATTAAGAATCAAGACACACGTCATGAGTTACCTAAGGGCATCTATAAACCAAAACAGTATAGAAAAATTTGGGTCATTAAGATTTGCTGCTTTCCTGGCATCATTATTATGCAACACTTTTGCAAAATGACCTCATTTGCATAAACCTAATTTTTGACTTAACAATCACTGTAAAATGTCTTTTTACCAGCCTAGATAACTTTTAAGGATGCCAGGAAAGCAGCAAATCTTAATGACCCAAATTTTTCTATACTGTTTTGGTTTATAGATGCCCTTAGGTAACTCATGACGTGTGTCTTGATTCTTAATAGAATTACAGGTAAAAATTATGATTTTTTGAAGTTGGGCTATTTTTCGTGTTTTCTGGGGGGTCGAAATTTGAGTAAATTTAGTGTCATGTATATCTCCTCCCAATAATTATATTCCCTAAAGCCATAAACCATTTAAAAGTAGGTTCTTAGTACAAACATCCTATACCATTATATATGCTGTGAGCTCTCTACATTTATTGTAATGGTACTCGAAAGTTACCTCTCATATGGGTGTTTTTTTTGTACTCTGAGACCCCAAAATAGGACCTCCCCTGAAAAAGTGAAAGGAATATAGAACGAAGACAAATAAAACTGGATCTAGTAATAGCTCATCAAGGTCAACGTCCTCGCCAAGTTTCATTGAATTTGGCCGACCCCCGTTTCCAAGGTCTGACACGCTTTCTCAGTCAGGGCCTCTTAAGTGTCAGCGGTTTTTCAGTTATAATTAAATTTCAACCTGCAACCGGCAAAACATACCTGCCGCTCCACAAGTGTTATCGTAACTCAAATAAAAGGAACTAACTCTTCTGTATGGGCATTCGAGGCCAGGAAGACTAAATTCACCGTGTTTTCGTTGAATCACGAATTGCACAATTTAATTAACTGTGATTTAAAATGAAATTCGAGGCTAAATAAACGCGAACGTACAGATATCAAAACGACAGCGGAGAGCTGATCTATAGCTTTCTAAAGGACTTAATCGTCCTGAATGGACTGACCAAGAGCTTCCTACATGGAGAATCGATTGAACTTCAAACAAACTCGGACATAATTAATTGCCAAATGTTGTCGGCAAGTCAATTATCGACCGGAAACCACAACAAGAAATCTCGCGCGCGCTAGCGAATTACAGACACGCCTGATAGTTAGCTAGGCCGAAAACGCCTGAAATTGATAAAACAAGGAAATGAAAGGTTGACTCACGATCGATCAACCTTTGACGTGCTTTCCTTTGCTCTGTTCGTGGCCATGTTTCGCTCGCAAATAGCAATGTCCCGGATGTACTTCGTTTTCCACGAGCGGGAAAGGTGGGACGTCATCTCTACAAGAGATTTTTTCTAAGACTTAGCCCCATCAAACTTCAGGCCAAATAACGCCAACAGCAGCTAGAAATGTCTACTCCATTGCACGTCTAAGCCCTAAATTGATGTGGCTAAGGCTCTTTGCTGTCTAAAGCAAGCACAACATTATCGCCACATGCAACTGTCCAAACGGACTACCATTACGGGGCTAAATGACGTCCCGCGTCTAATGCATCTCAGGACGGCTTTATGGATGATAATGGACGACGTTTGCTGGCAAATCGTTAGACTTGCACCTTCATTGGACTTAATGATGTCCTCCGGCAGACTTCCTTTAGACAGCAGTTATAGAAAGCTAATTGAACAACGCCGCCTCCGAGATACCGCGCGAATTAATATTCAGCCGAGTGTAGCCCGGGTAAAACTTAACGCCAATTGGATAAGGGGCAAAGGGGGGGGGGGGGGGGTTGGGCTAAATAAAAAGAAATAGATAACATTTCAGGCTAGGTCAGGTCTACAAGCTTCTGCCATTAAGGAATCCGCCCCCCCCCCCCCCCTCTTTTTTTTTTCAGGAAGAAAAAAAAAACACCAGTTACCTAAATCGAGGTGTTCAAATCTGCGGGTACGTCAGTTGGAAATACAGACAGAATTATTACAGACGAATAAGTTACGTGACATTTCTGTTCAATAATTATCAATGCACAATATCTAAAAGTAAACTGCTAAACGGCACCAAAACCAGCTCTAGTAGCGCACTGATTTCAAATAACTCAGTGTCAGTGTCCCTTGTATTAAGAGAGAATTGTGGGTAGGGACAAAAACATAGGGGCTGTCGGGCTGGTGTTGACGGGGGGGATAATTATGTCTACATCCACTTGAAAACAAATCCCTAACCAGAAATAAAGCTAAAAAAAAAAAGAAAAAAACCGACATCAGCCGTGAACAACACAGTAAACATGCTAATATTAGACAGGGGAAGTTGTGAAAAGTTACACAAAATGTTTTAGGTTTGCCGACCCGGTTTTCTTAACTTCATGTATATATTTATATATGTTGAAATTAATTTTTTAGCTCAAAACATCAGCATACATTAACATACTCAAAAACAAAAGAAAAAGAAGAGAGATAAAAGACAAAAAATAAGAGAGAACAAATAAACCACAACATATACATGTAGCACCCACCAGTCAACAACGAGATGTGCTTCATCCACAACGATGGCTTTGATACGATTTTTAAACTCTGCTGTCTTCAGGAGCTTAATGACATTTTTATTGCCTACAAGGGCTTCCGGGTGAGCAAAAATTAACTGAAACTCCCTCAGGTTTTCTATTACACTGAATGCCAATTCTTCTTGTTCTTCTTTCTTCTTAGTCTCCTTCCGCTCGATCACCTTTTAAAATACACGCTTTCAGGCCAGTCTGCTTTAACTTCGTTACTTGATCCCTTATCAAGGCATTGAGCGGTGACACCACTAAGACGAGACTTCTTTTGGGTTGGTCTCTGGCCAGAATCCATATAATCCATCAAGGGTGGAATGATATATTAACGATTTTCCGTTAACCAGTTGGGAGAACGGCTAAAACATCTTTTTGCTTCAAAGCGATTATTTTCAGGATTTCTTCTTGTTTCTGTTTGAGTGTTATATTTGCTTTTCCAACTTTTTCTAATGCATATTTCACGCCTTCCAGGAATGTATCTGGAACCAGAGAAAAACCTAGTTTGCAATATAGGACATAATAACCTGTTTGTTTATTGAATATGGAATATCAATTTGTTGAAATTATTATACACTGAAATGGGGCATTTGATTGTAAGCGAGCAGTGATACATAATGACTTTCATCAATGTGGACCTATGGTAATTGTGGACAAGCTATTTCTCTCCTGAACCGGTATTAGCAGTAGTAATTGATGAAAATGCCTCTGGATTGGATTCGACTATTTGAATAGAAGCAATTTAATGCATTGCGCGACTGCACTTGAACAATAAGTGCCATTCAGCCCATGTGCCTTGAATACACATATTATTCAGATATCTGAGCCATGAATTTTCAGTATTGCTTCTCAAACAAATCTCTCTGGGTGATCTACTTGTATTATTTAACTCCAGCACTTTGGACTTGCATACAATGGTTGTTATTGCCATTATAATTGACACCCCCAACATCTATTGCCTGTAAAACCAAGTTCATATAATCTTACAGTAGTAGATCAAAATCATAGGAGAAAGCCAACTGCATTATTGGGCTGTCACCTATTCATAAACAGCATTAATTATTGTGTTCATTGAGAATCCAGGTGTTGTTTTTGAGTGGGTTCCTGGATTCTTCTCGCGACATCTGTGACCTTAGTTTTGAAATTCAACTAATGAGTCACTCATTACAAGCAAAAACAATGATAAAATATCGACATGCTTTTAACACTTGAGTGTCATTATTCACTTGATAAATGAAAACTACTGAAAGACACACAAACAATTTTCTGGGATACAGCCACTTTAATTAAATAAAATTATTCTTTTTTTGGGGGGATCGTGGTTCATGATTACATTTATAACGTGTACTCTATTAATAGCTTTCTAACCTTTTTAACATAAGCTTAGCGATGCAGCTTTGAGGACTTCGGTATAAGAATCGACGAATCCTTTTGAAGAGAAACCTTTTTCAACATGCTACTCTTGTTCTTGAGACGTCTTAGAAATCGCAGTGAAATTCTGCTTGGTTCACGGGCACGTCTATAGCGCTTTGTAATAAACTTACGCGTCGTTCCCCAAAAGTTATAATCTTTGTCTTGAATGCCCTCCATTGCCTCGTGCCTTCTCAAAATGGCGAATACATCTGAGCAAGTAAAGTTACTGTGACAACGATTTTGTCACAGCGGAAGCGGGGCCCTAGAAACGAGACGTTGAAAAAAAGACAGGAAACGGACAGCATTTTAAGACCGGTTCCAGCTTCGCTGGCCCCGGTAAATATTTTGTACCATGCTGTTTTCAATTGATGTTCACTGAAACGCTTCTCCGTTAAACTGACGAAACTGCTTGTTAGATGTTTAAAGGCTCCTTAAAAAATTGTTATACGTTAACTTATACCGTTCCAACGGCTTGCGTTTTATTATTTTTTAATACCGTTTGTGACACTCTGAAAGCTCATTCGCAGTTACTCCACGCTGATTAGATGATGCTACTAAAGAATGCATCCAACCAGGGTGGAGCAAAGAGCGTGACTGTTGCTCTTCAGCACACGAAATCCCGGCCGCAAATGCTAGTCGCTTCGAAAGCTGTATTTCTCGTAAATTGTTTTTAAATGGATATGATGGGTACGTCATCATGTTCTTAAGGAGATTTCCGAGTAAAAGAAACCCGCCATAAATTTCCAATGAAACTTGGTATGGTGTCACTGACAGTACAAGGAGATGTTAAAAACGTAATAAAAAGATGTGGTCACCGTGCTTGTTTTCATGCCACGATACTGACAAATTGTTTTTTAGGTAACTTTTGGTTATCTCAGTGCGCAAAAAATAAGCTCGATGATTTTTCAATGCGGCGTGTTATATCACACAGAGTTCGACTTTCTTTGATTGCTTATTCATCTGCGTCCCAGAAAAAAAGGGCTGCCAAATACCCTGCATTATTAATTGAGGAGTAAGCGCAAAAACATGCTAAGTGACGATCTTAAGTGTTTTCCTTTTTTCTGCAAAAGCGCCTGAAATTTTGCATGCCGTTTTCAATTGAACAGAAAAACAACACCCCGTATTTTTTTCGCTGGTTTGCTCTTCGTTTTGGAGTATTACGTATGCAAAAACTTGTATTTGTTGTCACGTCAACGCGTGACTGCACAGACGGTAATTTCGCTTAAAATCCAGCAAAATATTAATCTTTGCAACGTGCAACCTCAAGAAAATGTAGCCTGCGTAGCTGGCGGTATTGTAAGCGCACGCGAAATAAAGTTTTGGCGGCGGAGCCGACAAGCGAGCGGCGAAGCCGCGAGGAGAATGGGGAGTGGGACTCAAAACTTTAATTCGCGCGCGCCTACAATACCGCCAGCTACGCAGGCTACATTTTCTTGAGGTTGCACGTTGCAAAAGATTAATATTTTGCTGGATTTTAAGCGAAATTACCGTCTGTGCAGTCACGCGTTGACGTGACAACAAATACAAGTTTTTGCATACGTAATACTCCAAAACGAAGAGCAAACCAGCGAAAAAAATACGGGGTGTTGTTTTTCTGTTCAATTGAAAACGGCATGCAAAATTTCAGGCGCTTTTGCAGAAAAAAGGAAAACACTTAAGATCGTCACTTAGCATGTTTTGCGCTTACTCCTCAATTAATAATGCAGGGTATTTGCAGCCCTTTTTTTCTGGGACGCAGATGAATAAGCAATCAAAGAAAGTCGAACTCTGTGTGATATAACACGCCGCATTGAAAAATCATCGAGCTTATTTTTTGCGCACTGAGATAACCAAAAGTTACCTAAAAAACAATTTGTCAGTATCGTGGCATGACAACAAGCACGGTGACCACTCTTTTTATTACGTTTTTAACATCTCCTTGTACTGTCAGTGACACCATACCAAGTTTCATTGGAAATTTATGGCGGGTTTCTTTTACTCGGAAATCTCCTTAAGAACATGATGACGTACCCATCATATCCATTTAACAAACAATTTACGAGAAATACAGCTTTCGAAGCGACTAGCATTTGCGGCCGGGATTTCGTGTGCTGAAGAGCAACAGTCACGCTCTTTGCTCCACCCTGGTTGGATGCATTCTTTAGTAGCATCATCTAATCAGCGTGGAGTAAACTGCGAATGAGCTTTCAGAGTGTCACAAACGGTATTAAAAAATAATAAAACGCAAGCCGTTGGAACGGTATAAGTTAACGTATAACAATTTTTAAGGAGCCTTTAAACATCTAACAAGCAGTTTCGTCAGTTTAACGGAGAAGCGTTTCAGTGAACATCAATTGAAAACAGCATGGTACAAAATATTTACCGGGGCCAGCGAAGCTGGAACCGGTCTTAAAATGGTGTCCGTTCCTGTCTGTTTTTTTCAACGTCTCGTTTTCAGGGCCCCGTTTTCCGCTGCGACAAAATCGTTGTCATAGTAACTTTACTTGTTCAGATGTATTCGCCATTTTGAGAAGAGCACGAGGCAATGGAGCGCATTGAAGGCAAAGATTATAACTTTTGGGGGAGCGACTCGTAAGTTTATTACAAAGCACTATAGACGTGCCCGTGAACCAAGCAAAATTTCACTGCGATTTCTAAGACGTCTCAAAAACAAGAGTAGCATGTTAAAAAAGTTTTTCTTCAAAAGGATTCGTCGATTCTTATACCGAAGTCCTCAAAGCTGCATCGCTAAGCTGATGTTAAAAAGGTTGAAAGCTTTATAGTAAACGTTATAAATGTAATCATAAACACGGTCCAAAGATATTTTATTTAATTAAAGTGACTGTACCCAAGAAAACTTATTTGTTGTCTTTCAGTCGTCTCTTTTATCTCGAGATAATGAAACTCAAGTGTAAAGCATGTCGATATTCATCATTGTTTTCTTGTAATAGTGAAAGTTATATGACTAATTATTTAAATTTCAAACTAAGTACAGATTTCGAGAAGAATCCCGGACCTACTCAAAACAACACTGATTCTCATGAAACAATAAGCCTGTTAAGAAAATGGACAGTTCAATAATACAGTTGGTTTCTCCTATGATTTTCATGCCCTCTAGATTATATGAACTTGGTTTACAGGCAATAGATATTGGGGGTACAGGTGACTGTTTCGTTAGACTCTGTATCACATCAATTATATGGCAATAACATCCATTGTATGCAAGTCCGTAGTGCTGGAGTTCAATATATGAGAGATCACCCGGAGAGATTTGTTGAGAGCAATACTGAAAATTCATGGCTCAGATTTCTGAATAATAGGTGTATTCAAGGCATATGGGCTGATGCACTTATTGTTCAAGCAGTCGCCAATGCATTACATGCTTCTATTCAAATAGTCGAATCCAATCCAGGCTTTTCACCAATTACTACTGTTAATCCGGTTCAGGAAAGAAATAGCTTGTCCACAATTACCATAGGTCATATTGATGAATGTCATTATGTATCAACTACTCCCTTACAATCAAATGCCTCCATTTCAGTGTATAATAAATCAACTTGATATTCAATCTTCAATGAATAAACATTTTATTATGTCCATATATGCAATAGGTTTTCTCTGTTCTCAGATACATTCCTGGAAGGCGTGAAATATGCATTAGAAAAAGTTGGAAAAGCAAATATAACACTCAAACAGAAACAAGAAGAAATCCTGAAAATAATCGCTTTGAAGCAAAAAGATGTTTTAGCCGTTCTCCCAACTGGTTAACGGAAAATCGTTAATATATCATTCCACCCTTGATGGATTATATGGATTCTGGCCAGAGACCAACCCAAAAGAAGTCTCGTCTTAGTGGTGTCACCGCTCAATGCCTTGATAAGGGATCAAGTAACGAAGTTAAAGCAGACTGGCCTGAAAGCGTGTATTTTAAAAGGTGATCGAGCGGAAGGAGACTAAGAAGAAAGAAGAACAAGAAGAATTGGCATTCAGTGTAATAGAAAACCTGAGGGAGTTTCAGTTAATTTTTGCTCACCCGGAAGCCCTTGTAGGCAATAAAAATGTCATTAAGCTCCTGAAGACAGCAGAGTTTAAAAATCGTATCAAAGCCATCGTTGTGGATGAAGCACATCTCGTTGTTGACTGGTGGGTGCTACATGTATATGTTGTGGTTTATTTGTTCTCTCTTATTTTTTGTCTTTTATCTCTCTTCTTTTTCTTTTGTTTTTGAGTATGTTAATGTATGCTGATGTTTTGAGCTAAAAAATTAATTTCAACATATATAAATATATACATGAAGTTAAGAAAACCGGGTCGGCAAACCTAAAACATTTTGTGTAACTTTTCACAACTTCCCCTGTCTAATATTAGCATGTTTACTGTGTTGTTCACGGCTGATGTCGGTTTTTTTCTTTTTTTTTTTAGCTTTATTTCTGGTTAGGGATTTGTTTTCAAGTGGATGTAGACATAATTATCCCCCCCGTCAACACCAGCCCGACAGCCCCTATGTTTTTGTCCCTACCCACAATTCTCTCTTAATACAAGGGACACTGACACTGAGTTATTTGAAATCAGTGCGCTACTAGAGCTGGTTTTGGTGCCGTTTAGCAGTTTACTTTTAGATATTGTGCATTGATAATTATTGAACAGAAATGTCACGTAACTTATTCGTCTGTAATAATTCTGTCTGTATTTCCAACTGACGTACCCGCAGATTTGAACACCTCGATTTAGGTAACTGGTGTTTTTTTTTTCTTCCTGAAAAAAAAAAGAGGGGGGGGGGGGGGGCGGATTCCTTAATGGCAGAAGCTTGTAGACCTGACCTAGCCTGAAATGTTATCTATTTCTTTTTATTTAGCCCAACCCCCCCCCCCCCCCCCTTTGCCCCTTATCCAATTGGCGTTAAGTTTTACCCGGGCTACACTCGGCTGAATATTAATTCGCGCGGTATCTCGGAGGCGGCGTTGTTCAATTAGCTTTCTATAACTGCTGTCTAAAGGAAGTCTGCCGGAGGACATCATTAAGTCCAATGAAGGTGCAAGTCTAACGATTTGCCAGCAAACGTCGTCCATTATCATCCATAAAGCCGTCCTGAGATGCATTAGACGCGGGACGTCATTTAGCCCCGTAATGGTAGTCCGTTTGGACAGTTGCATGTGGCGATAATGTTGTGCTTGCTTTAGACAGCAAAGAGCCTTAGCCACATCAATTTAGGGCTTAGACGTGCAATGGAGTAGACATTTCTAGCTGCTGTTGGCGTTATTTGGCCTGAAGTTTGATGGGGCTAAGTCTTAGAAAAAATCTCTTGTAGAGATGACGTCCCACCTTTCCCGCTCGTGGAAAACGAAGTACATCCGGGACATTGCTATTTGCGAGCGAAACATGGCCACGAACAGAGCAAAGGAAAGCACGTCAAAGGTTGATCGATCGTGAGTCAACCTTTCATTTCCTTGTTTTATCAATTTCAGGCGTTTTCGGCCTAGCTAACTATCAGGCGTGTCTGTAATTCGCTAGCGCGCGCGAGATTTCTTGTTGTGGTTTCCGGTCGATAATTGACTTGCCGACAACATTTGGCAATTAATTATGTCCGAGTTTGTTTGAAGTTCAATCGATTCTCCATGTAGGAAGCTCTTGGTCAGTCCATTCAGGACGATTAAGTCCTTTAGAAAGCTATAGATCAGCTCTCCGCTGTCGTTTTGATATCTGTACGTTCGCGTTTATTTAGCCTCGAATTTCATTTTAAATCACAGTTAATTAAATTGTGCAATTCGTGATTCAACGAAAACACGGTGAATTTAGTCTTCCTGGCCTCGAAATGCCCATACAGAAGAGTTAGTTCCTTTTATTTGAGTTACGATAACACTTGTGGAGCGGCAGGTATGTTTTGCCGGTTGCAGGTTGAAATTTAATTATAACTGAAAAACCGCTGACACTTAAGAGGCCCTGACTGAGAAAGCGTGTCAGACCTTGGAAACGGGGGTCGGCCAAATTCAATGAAACTTGGCGAGGACGTTGACCTTGATGAGCTATTACTAGATCCAGTTTTATTTGTCTTCGTTCTATATTCCTTTCACTTTTTCAGGGGAGGTCCTATTTTGGGGTCTCAGAGTACAAAAAAAACACCCATATGAGAGGTAACTTTCGAGTACCATTACAATAAATGTAGAGAGCTCACAGCATATATAATGGTATAGGATGTTTGTACTAAGAACCTACTTTTAAATGGTTTATGGCTTTAGGGAATATAATTATTGGGAGGAGATATACATGACACTAAATTTACTCAAATTTCGACCCCCCAGAAAACACGAAAAATAGCCCAACTTCAAAAAATCATAATTTTTACCTGTAATTCTATTAAGAATCAAGACACACGTCATGAGTTACCTAAGGGCATCTATAAACCAAAACAGTATAGAAAAATTTGGGTCATTAAGATTTGCTGCTTTCCTGGCATCCTTAAAAGTTATCTAGGCTGGTAAAAAGACATTTTACAGTGATTGTTAAGTCAAAAATTAGGTTTATGCAAATGAGGTCATTTTGCAAAAGTGTTGCATAATAATGATGCCAGGAAAGCAGCAAATCTTAATGACCCAAATTTTTCTATACTGTTTTGGTTTATAGATGCCCTTAGGTAACTCATGACGTGTGTCTTGATTCTTAATAGAATTACAGGTAAAAATTATGATTTTTTGAAGTTGGGCTATTTTTCGTGTTTTCTGGGGGGTCGAAATTTGAGTAAATTTAGTGTCATGTATATCTCCTCCCAATAATAATATTCCCTAAAGCCATAAAACATTTAAAAGTAGGTTCTTAGTACAAACATCCTATACCATTATATATGCTGTGAGCTTTCTACATTTATTTTAATGGTACTCGAAAGTTACCTCTCATATGGGTGTTCTTTTGTACTCTGAGACCCGAAAATAGGACCTCTCTTGAAAAAGTGAAAGGAAGATAGAATGAAGACAAATAAAACTGGATCTAGTAATAGCTCATCAAGGTCAATGTCCTCACCAAGTTTCATT
>JAHPZR010010316.1:27500-30000 GCA_019787425.1 Platygyra sinensis
GGCTCTTATGTAGAGGAAACGCGGTTTGTCTTTGAATTGCATAGCATAAACACTTTTTGCGAGCGAAACGTTTGTGAAGAAGGCGGCGTACGAAACAAAACTAGAGCCGTGAGCGATCCGCCAAAGAGAAAGTCGAACAAAGGAAAGATAAAAGGTAGCTGAAAAAGTTGGCCTCTGAAATGAGTCGCTTTATGTGGAGATTGACTATTTATTAGCTTGTTATGGATGCAGATTATTTTCACCGCAGAAATTCTTGTCATTCGCCTTGCTAAAATACTGATAATCCCGGCATGCAGAGATCTATCTTGACGAGTTTCAAGCGTGGTTGAAATACTAGTGGCAGACAGGCAAATTATATGCAAAGCAAACCGTCAAGAGAACCACACGGCATGTGGGAATGTCAGTAATAAAAAGGTAATGAAAAGCCGCAAGAGATTAGCCTTTAGACTTTTGTAGTTCATTCTGTAATAAAGTTTATTTATTTATATTTAGTTCATTCTCATGTTGTTGTGGTTGTACAATGTTTGTAAATTTGTAGCTTCAAAACATTGCCCGTGAGCGAGACGAACGAAAAGGCGCTTTAAACGATTTTATAAGTCTTAGTTCTCAGTTTCTGTTTATCGACGAGTCAAGTAAAGATGATAGGCAACTCGGATACTCTGAGAATTTGACGCCGTTATTGTCATGGATACATTTGATTGACGTCCACCAAAACGTAGTTTTCAAAATGGAAAAAAATCGTTGGAGGGCGCGTGTGACTGATAACCGCTGTAAGTGCGGTTTCGCCAAAATACTCTGTGCCAGGCATTAATATTGTTGCGTCGGTGTAAAGCTTAGCTGATCGTACCTTGGAAAAAATATTCCTAGACTCAGGAAAATTGGATCTAGGTCTAGTTTCAGTGAGCTCTAATGGCATTGAACCATAGGCCAGTCTTTGCAGACAAGGTGACAAGTTGTGCACTATGTTTCATTGAGTTTGTTGTCTATTCCATGCGAAATCCTGTGGTTTATCGGACCGCGAAAAAAGTAGTGTCTGCTGACTATATAAGTTGCTATGTAAGCCTTAACCAGGCATTCTATAACTGCAGCGAACTCAAGTTAAAAATTTCTAGACTGAAATGATACCACTTTGAAACTTGGTCGGAAGTCAGGTTACTGAATAACTGTTCTAAAATTTGCGTCACTTTAAAAACACTTCGACTGGTGGGAATGCTTCTAGGGACCATAAACTTACTGCTTCATTTTGCTTTACAAACAACATAATTGGACTTGAGGCACTCAATCCATTGAGATAATATAAGCTTATGTTGCTGCAAGTCAAATCTAATTTCAGGTTAAATTATCTAACCTAGGTTGATTCTCAATTCCATTTGCCTCCTAGCCTTGATTATTCATGAATTAGGGCTAGGAAAGAAAGGAAATTGAGAATCAATCTACAACTAGGTTAAAAAAATTTAACCTGAAATCAGATTTGACCTGCAACTTTCATCTGCTCCAGATACTGACTAATGATTACAATGTGAACGTGTGTTTAGCCTACTGCATAGTTTGAAGCTGTAGTAATAATAATGCAGAATTTGTTCAATAAGGAATAAAACCTGCTTGGATTATTCTAAAATGTTTCATTGTGTGGTTCTAGAAAATAACACTACCAACCTGAACCCCATGGAGGGAAATAATTTTCCAAGGGTTAGACAGAAGGGCTATACCTTTCCAGTGTCTCAAACCAAATGAAACCTACAAACAGAGGGAAATAAAGATATTTTCTTGAAAAACACATTAACAGTATATTAAAACGTATCCAGTCTGAAAGATATCCAAAAAAGTTATCGCTTATTAAGAGATTTGTACGGGTACTTTTTTTAGGAAGAATTTTAGACCATCCTATGGGAAACTGGCAACAATAGGAAGCATTCTTCCACAAGTTCAATTGCTTGGTCTCACAGCCACTGCTACCAAAAAGACCAGAACTGACATCATTGGGTCCCTGGGCATGGTTAATCCAGTTGAAATCCTTGGAAACCCTGACTGACGGAATATTTATTTCTCATCATCCTCTAGACCAGACAGAGGAAAGGATAAACTTAATGAAATATTGGTCCCCTTGGTGGAAAGCTTAAAGAAGGAGAGAACAAAGTTCCTTTTACTGTTGTTTTTGGCACATTAGAGTCCATTTCATCATGTTACAGCTTTTTCAGCCGAGCAATGGGGAAAGAGTAGTATGAACCTATAGATACCCTGTCCAAGGCCGAGAAAAGGTTATTCAAACAATTTTATGCTCAGTATCCACTTCAAGGAAAGGAGAAGAATGATTCATGGCCTTTACCTTGGGGAAGTCTAAACTCAGGATCGTGTTTGCAACAGTTGCATTTTGTTTGGTCTGGACTTGAAAGAAATTAGAGAGATTATTCATATAGCCCTGCCATGTACAATGGAAGAGTACTTTCAGGAGGCCGGTAGGGCTGGTAGAGATGGTCTTCCTTCTAAAGCTCACATCTAC
>JAHPZR010010316.1:32500-45000 GCA_019787425.1 Platygyra sinensis
CGATGCAGCTTTGAGGACTTCGGTATAAGAATCGACGAATCCTTTTGAAGAGAAACCTTTTCAACATGCTACTCTTGTTCTTAAGACGTCTTAGAAATCGCAGTGAAATTTTGCTTGGTTCACGGGCACGTCTATAGCGCTTTGTAATAAACTCACGCGTCGTTCCCCTAAAAGTTATAATCTTTGTCTTGAATGCCCTCCATTGCCTCGAGCTCTTCTCAAAATGGCGAATACATCTGAGCAAATAAAGTTACTGTGACAACGATTTTGTCACAGCGGAAGCGGGGCCCTAGAAACGAGACGTTGAAAAAAAGACAGGAACGGACAGCATTTTAAGACCGGTTCCAGCTTCGCTGGCCCCGGTAAATATTTTGTACCATGCTGTTTTCAATTGATGTTCACTGAAACGCTTCTCCGTTAAACTGACGAAACTGCTTGTTAGATGTTTAAAGGCTCCTTAAAAATTGTTATACGTTAACTTATACCGTTCCAACGGCTTGCGTTTTTATTATTTTTTAATACCGTTTGTGACACTCTGAAAGCTCATTCGCAGTTACTCCACGCTGATTAGATGATGCTACTAAAGAATGCATCCAACCAGGGTGGAGCAAAGAGCGTGACTGTTGCTCTTCAGCACACGAAATCCCGGCCGCAAATGCTAGTCGCTTCGAAAGCTGTATTTCTCGTAAATTGTTTTTAAATGGATATGATGGGTACGTCATCATGTTCTTAAGGAGATTTCCGAGTAAAAGAACCCGCCATAAATTTCCAATGAAACTTGGTATGGTGTCACTGACAGTACAAGGAGATGTTAAAAACGTAATAAAAAGAGTGGTCACCGTGCTTGTTTTCATGCCACGATACTGACAAATTGTTTTTTAGGTAACTTTTGGTTATCTCAGTGCGCAAAAAATAAGCTCGATGATTTTTCAATGCGGCGTGTTATATCACACAGAGTTCGACTTTCTTTGATTGCTTATTCATCTGCGTCCCAGAAAAAAAGGGCTGCAAATACCCTGCATTATTAATTGAGGAGTAAGCGCAAAAACATGCTAAGTGACGATCTTAAGTGTTTTCCTTTTTTCTGCAAAAGCGCCTGAAATTTTGCATGCCGTTTTCAATTGAACAGAAAAACAACACCCCGTATTTTTTTCGCTGGTTTGCTCTTCGTTTTGGAGTATTACGTATGCAAAAACTTGTATTTGTTGTCACGTCAACGCGTGACTGCACAGACGGTAATTTCGCTTAAAATCCAGCAAAATATTAATCTTTTGCAACGTGCAACCTCAAGAAAATGTAGCCTGCGTAGCTGGCGGTATTGTAAGCGCACGCGAAATAAAGTTTTGGCGGCGGAGCCGACAAGCGAGCGGCGAAGCCGCGAGGAGAATGGGGAGTGGGACTCAAAACTTTAATTCGCGCGCGCCTACAATACCGCCAGCTACGCAGGCTAAAGAAAATGTTGATTTCAGATAAAAACCGTCAAAATTTTGATTTCTTGTTAACATGCGACTGCAAAGACGTTAGATTTCACTTAAATTACACGGCCAAATGTTAATTTTACGCAATGCGCAAGCTTAGACAATGTTAATTTCAGGTCATTTGCAGACAGTTCAGGACTCAGTTTGATTTCACTTAGAGAACCGTGAAAAGCTTATTTCACGCAACATGTAAGTTCAATTGGAAGGCCACGTGCAAGAACGTCCCCTAGAATTTTTGCTAAAATCGAACATGGCAAAACAGCTCCAAACTTTGCATGCCAATTTGTTTTTTTTTATTAGCGCTGTCAGGTCTTACTTTGAATTTTTTCAAATGCTGACTTTAACCCTTAGGGTTAAGAGTTCCCAGTTTTATTAGAGTTAGGGTAACGTTACTGAGGTTACCGCTAGAAACTAGGGTTAGCATTGAAGGTTGGGACTACGGAACAAGGTTAGGGTTGGCGTTTGTAGTCAGGGTTATAGGTCGAGGTCAGAGTTAACGCTCAGGCTTAGGGTTATTCCTTAGGGTTAGGGTAGTGCTCAGGGTTAGCGCGATTTTAGGCCTAGAAAGGATAAAATGCTGATTTCACGTTAACGCGTGACAGCAAAGACGTTGATTTCACTTAAAAAGAGCAAAATATTTCTTTGACGCAGCTCAAAAACGTCGCTTTCAGGCCTATATAGTTTAAAATGCTGATTTCATGGTAACGCGTGACAGCGAAGATGTTGACTTCACTTGAAAAGAGCGAAATGTTCGTTTCACGCATCGCGTAAGCTCAAAAACGGTAACTTAGGCCTAGATAGGTGAAAATGTTGATTTCACGGTAACGCGTGACAGCAAAGATGTTGATTTCACTTTACAAAAAACAAAATGTTCGCTACACGCAGCCCGTAAGCTCAAAAACGGCGATTTCAGGCCTAGATAGGTTAAAATGTACATTTCACGGTAACCCGTGACAGCAAAGATGTTGATTTTATTTAAAAAAGAGAGAAAAGTTCGTTACACGCAGTTCGTAAGCTCAAAAACGGCGATTTTAGGCCTAGATAGGTTAAAATGTTGATTTCACGGTAACGCTTGACAGCAAAGATGTTGATTTCATTTTAAAAAGAGAGAAATGTTTGTTACACGCATCTCGTAACCTCAAAAACGGCAATTTTAGCCCTAGATAGGTTAAAATGTTCATTTCACGGTAACGCTTGACAGCAAAGATGTTGATTTCATTTAAAAAAGAGAGAAATGTTCGTTACACGCAGCCCGTAAGCTCCAAAATGGCGATTTCATGCCTAGATAGGTTAAAATGTTGATTTCAGTGTAACGCGGGACAGCAAAGATGTTGATTTCACTTGAAAAGAGCAAAATGTTTGTTTCACACAGCGCATAAGCTCAAAAACGGCGATTTTAGGCCTAGATAAGTTAAAACGTTGATTTCACGTTAATGCATGACAGCAAAGATGTTGATGATTTCACTTAAAAAAGAGAGAAATGTTCGTTTCGCACAGCCCGTCAGCTCAAAAACGGCGATTTCAGGCCTAGATAGGCTAAAATGTTGATTTCCACGGTAACGCGTGACAGCAAAGATGTCGATTTCACTTAAAAAGGCAAAATGTTCGTTTCACGCAGCGGGTAAGCTCAAAAAGGCGATTTCGGGCCTAAATAGGTTAAAATGTTGATTTGACTTTAAAGCGTTACGGCAAGGATCTCTATTTCACTTAGAAAACATTAAAATGTTAAATGCCTGCAATGTATAAGCTCAAAAATGTATTGCTGACAGAATAAAAAAAGGAAAATACACTCTTAAGAAGTCTTGTCTTGTCCTGCCAAAAGACGATAGTCTCTTGGTCCTGCCGAACGTGATCGAAAAGCATGCTGGGAAGGTCCTTTTACACCTCGTGCGCGGGTAAACATGGCGGATGATAGAAGACAAGTTTTATAAGTCTAAAAGCAGTTCTCACTTTCCAAACTTTGATGCTAGCAACGCTTGGCAAATGGGCCACAACCCACGACAGGGTTTTTGTTCTTGGGCAAGAACTGCTCTTGGACTTTGCTGTCTGGATCGACCTGACTTCGAACGCTGATAACTTGCTTTTATAGCAGTTGCGTTGGAAGTTGCAGATGAACACATTTTGCTTCTTTAAAACGTGTTGGCCACTTAAGGGGTTATCAAGGCTTTATGATGCCTATAAACCACCAGGCAGGCTACAAGCTAGGTACTTAAAAACAATGCTTAAGATATTAGTCGAAAGAGCTGTAATGTATCGCATTTCTTTTCTGTCCGAATAGCATTTGCTTTGACGCTCGATCGAAATTCACCTGTTCACGTGTTGTGTTTCGTCACAATAACCTCTGCAAAAAATCTCTTTCCAGACTTTGCTTCATACGCAATTTTTAAAAAAGATATCTTGATTTTTGAAAGAAGTAAAGAAACAGAACGAAAAAAAAAATCAACCGACCTCGTATCGAGCCGGTGTCACGGCAAAACAAACTTCAATCTGGCCAGTTCAGCGCCTTATCAACTTGTGCTGACGAATCAGTAGTGGGATATTATTTTATTATAGTGAGTTCCACCTTTAGCAAAACAAAAGGTTAATTTTGATTTCGTTGAACAATAGATCTCCAAAGATGCCGCTTGGAAAACTGAGGGTTGTTTGCATACGTAATATATCGAAAACGAAGATTAAATCAGCGAAAAAAAATACGGGGTGCTGTTTTTCTGTTCAATTGAAAACGGCATGCAAAATTTCAGGCATTTTTGCAGAAAAACGAAACACACTTAAGATCGTCACTTAGCATGGTTTTGCACTCACCCCTTCAATTGATATTTTATCCTTTAAAGGAAAAATAATTTGGACTTGCTCTATTGGCCCGTTGCGTCTGTATCTGTAGCATTTATTGCGTTTGCAAAACAAGGTAGCCATAGATTTCTGCCAATTTTTTTCTCAGTTATTGCGGATATTGTTCTCATTGAATTTATAAAATAAAAAGTGGGGAACACCGTGCTCGTTTAAGAAAAAAACGAGCTTTTATCTCGCTATTGAGCTTAGTTCGAGGAAAATCTCTTATGTTCTGTACGCGCGCGCTCTCATGTGCGCGCGCTGATAACGCAAAAAATCGTGCGCAGTAGGAATGCGCAATGCAAAATTCGAGAATCACCTTAAATGGTCCAAGACCTTTTTTGCGGACTGCCATTGCTACTGCTATTTCAATAAGAAGGAAATAAATTCAGAGATATGTTTTAGCAAATCAATGTTAAGGAGCTGCTGGTACAGCTACACAATTACACATAAAGATATGAAAACAAATAAGATTGAATAGCTAAATAATCCAACAAGCAACAGGCCAACAGAGCACTTTCGATTCTGGATACAGAATCATTGATCTGGGTTTCACTGGAAATCTAGTAAAATATGATTACATGCCATATACAATATCAAATTTTCTAAAGCAAGCTTTCAAAATAATAAAATAATGCTTTGAGCGAGGTGCATAATTTAAATTTCTATCCATTTTTCCTGGGGCCCCTTTCTATTTGTGATGCAGTGACGGAAATAAAGAAAGGATGTGCGAGCCTCATTTCTGTTGCATGCAATAAATTGAACAAAGAAAATGGAATTTGTACTTCCAGAATGGCTTGCTATAGAACTAGACGCTCTAAGAGCGTTAACTCGATCTTCGTTCCACAGTACCCAATCGTACTTTACGAGTAGTCAGTACCCGTATTGAACACAAACCCAAATAATAGAATCAGGATATTTTCCGCTGAGATAATTACTATTCAAGTTGCTTTGTTAAGTCATAGCTATGGTTGAGTATCCCCCTAATCCAATCGAAATTTGTGAGTTTAACTATTCTGGTTCAATAATCAAGCACAGTACTTACGAGCCCAAAATCGCTTTCGTATTTAGTTCGTTTTTATTGCATTATGATTTGTTTTACTGCAGTGTTCTTAATAATAACAGCAGACTTCACATTGCCAATTTTTTTTTGTCAGTACCGTGATAGGCTCAGTTGTTATCTCACGAAAACGCTTCGAGCATGAGCTTACCTGGCTTGCTTTCAAGAATATATAATTCGAGGACCGACCCATTAGGAAAGAGGTCAGCATCTTTGTATGCGAGATAAACGTATAAGGCGCGATATTTGCCAAAGCTTTCTTCTCAACACACCGCATTCTGTCACAAGCGAACAATGTCGCGGTTTCGTCCCCAGTTTCTGCGCTCTACGCATGGAACGCCTGGGACCATGACCCCCCTTTTGGCGACAAAGAACATCTTGCATTTTATGAGTCGGGCATTTCAACTTCACTACACATACAAATGCAATCCATTAGGTTTATTTTGGTTTCTTTCGGCCTCGCACCAGCAGCAAGCACGAACCACATACATGCGAAACAATAACAACAACTAATTATATACAGGAAAACGATTCCCTGTGACACCGCCGGATATGAAAAACCAAAAAAACCCGTAGGGAAAAAACTGGAAACGTATTCCCCGAACCAATGCAGTGCCACGATCCCTTCGGGCTTTAGAGAGCCTCTTGTTACAAAATAATAATGATTTCTAAAAGAAACAAAAGTTACACGGACTGATGCAGGCCTAGAATGCTTCACCACGTGATGAACTGACACTTTATAGACAACCTGCTACCCATCATGCCTTACACCAATTCGTAACCCAGACCCCTTCTGTTCTCGTGCCGTAGGAAATCACAATTTTCATGTCTTATTTCGCACGCTCAACCGTCAGAAATTACATGTTTCTTACGGCAGCCAGCGTAAAAATCCTCTTTGGAGAATTCTGGACCCACCTGATAGGCTTGGTACCATCTCTCTATTTGGCATCTGATATGTAGTGGTTAAAAACGTGGGAGGGTCAATGAGTCACTAACAGGTCATGAAGCAATCATGGGCTCCAAAACCAAAAAAAAAAAGCAATGATGGCCGTGCCTACTCTTGTGCAAATAACGTGTGTTGTATTTGGGAAAAGTGATCGAGTCAAAAGGTAAAAAAAGAACCAGTCTTCATCAGACTGGCCCTCCAAAAATCACAAAGAAAAATAACACTTCAAAGTTGTCGTTTTGCTACTGCAAGTTACGCAATAATAATGCTGGTCCTATTCTGTACGTGTATTTTTTAGTGTGCAATCGGGCTAGTATCGTTTTTGTTATTAAATAATCCGGTAATCAAAAAAACAGATGAGAGAAAACCTGGTTTTCACTGGCTTGCTTTGTATGTGTGGGTTTACCAGAGCTGGGCACACATACAGTGCCTGAAAAAGCAACCCGAAATCCACGGTTTTAACCTCATATCCTTGTCGGACTACTTTTCAAGAAAAACATGCTTCATTACTCATTCATTATTTACATCTATTCGCAAAAAGTTAAGAACAAAAATATCCAGCAACATACTGCGAAAAAATAACTAGTCCCCCTAAAAAAAAACCGACGCAAATAACCTCAAAAGATACAGTTGTTTTCAAAAGTTTTACATGTACTAGGATACGATTAAACATATGATTGCTTTAACTCTGTACGAGTCCAAAATAACCGTAATTGTTACAAGGGCTTACCAATGTACTATTCCGGTGTCCCTTATTTTGGTAGATCCCTCATAATTCCCTTACAATCTTCAAAGAGAGAGCCGAGAGAGAGGGGAAAAAAAAAAACAACAACAGCACCGACAACAACAACAACACCAAATCAAACGACACACGGTACTAACGAAAACCAAAATCAGCAAACAAGTAATGAAAAGGCATTTTTTAATGACAACGCTTTACATACGAGCAAAATTGCTTTTTAGAGAATCGCCCCCGCTGTTACGTTAAATAGAGGTTTTTATGGGGTGGGGGTGTTTAATAGAGTTAAAAATTAGCTGCAAAACGGGACAACGAATTCAAGCCATTACGCTAAAGTTGGAAACTTTTCACCGTTAAGCTGTACACGAAGTTAACTGCCCACAAAATTGTAACCAGGAAAAGTGAGAATCAAGGTTCTGTTCAAGACTTCTTTTTATTCTTGCCTTGCCAGCGTAATAGTGCAGGCCCTGAGGAAAAAATTGGGGACTTAATATTCGGCACGCTTTTCCTATCAATAATATATTTTAACTTGTCCTCGCAATTATGCGAAAAACCTACAATATGTTTTTCTCTTTATAGTAATCAAAAATATATTCTTTGGATTTCCATAGAGAGTGAAAAGAAATAATTTTGCTAACGTTTTTTTTACAAGAGTTTATTGACTTGTTCAATTTATTTTAACCATAAGGGAATTAAATGAGGCTTAGTCGTGAAAAAGTCGAGCAATATACCCGTCCTCTGAAAGCAGTAAAAAAAAAACCCAGCACATTTGAGATTCTCTTAAAACAGCGGGACGATCATCTAGTATCAGCTATTTCTTGGCTGTTGTCTTAGCATGAGTAGAGTTGTTCCAGACGAATTTCACTTGCAAAAGAAAAAGCTATAACGAAAGTATCAAAAAATAACAACTGAAAATTTAAACAAACGAAGAGACCTATTTTTCAATTGTTATAACCAAGCTACACATCTTTTCCCAACCATGTGCTTTGGGGATTCAGCTAGTCAAAACATTCCTGTTAGAGATTCTAAAGTACCATACTGAAAGAAAGTAATATAAAATTTATCGCCACACTTCGAGATTCAATCAGATAAACCCCTCCACCTCATCAAGGAGTGAAGTTGTTAGTCCCAGCCAGGATTGTTGTCTTGTCTTTTACTCCCCTTGGAACTGAGTAATGAGTGGCCAAAGTATTGTGGTTGATTTTAGTGTTACTGTTGGGCGCATTGTTAGCGATGTAGGATGTCATGGCCCACATACCAAAAATTGGACCATAACTTGAGCCCCTGTAATATTGCATTATGGTGGTGTACGTCAACCATGGGTCTTAAATGGTCCAAAGACCGTCTTATGTTGCGAAGTTGAAAAATCACGAACGCATTGGAAGTGGAGCTATAACCACTGCTGCTATCATAAATACCAAGAAAATAAAATAGCGTGCACATATTTAGAAAATTCAATGTTTTCCAGGATGTTTTAGCAACTGCAATTATAGTTGAGAACTTACCACGTACTGAAATAAATAAATAATAAATAAATAACTAAACAATGCATAGAAGTGGAATATTAGATCTTTCGATCTAAATTCTGGCATTGTTGTGTATTTTGTAGTTTTAATCGACGAAAACGATTGCAGCACGCTGAAGAGGAAAAAAATCCCTTCACGCTTTTTTTTTTCATGAAAATATGAACGCATTGGAAATGAAACCATAAACTACTACTGGTATCTGAATAACAAGGAAAATGAAAAAAAAAAAAAAAAGAAAAGAAAAAACCAGAAATATATTTTATCAAAAGTCAATGCTTAAGAATTACTACACATAGTATAGCTACACAATTACACCTTCAAATAAATATGAAAATGAATAAGACTACATGACTAAAACAATACATACAGTTCGAATATAAAATTAAAATGTGGGCAATTAATTAGTTTTAATCTCGAGCATTCTTGTCTTTGAATCGACCAGAACCATTGCAGAGATTTTGTTATTGAGAAAAAAAATCAACGACAAAAAAAGAAAAACAAAACAAACAAACAAACAAACAAAAAAACACTTATCGTCTTCTTTGAAAGCGGTAGATTATTGTTTATCTTTTCCGTAAAACGAGCGAATGATTTCAGAAACTTAACAAATAAAGGGCAATGACGAGCAGATCAGAAGGGTGATAGGGTTGGCGTGAACGATGCGACCGAGCACTGAATAAATATGGACCTGAGCTAAATGAGTCTATAGTACACTAGCTAGTTCCTTAGCCTCAATATTTTACCGCGGTCAATCGTTTCGGGTCACGTAGTCCGGGGCAAAGAGACACAAAAATTTTGCTCAATTTTTGACTGAGCCGATTGTGTAACGCGGATGGGAGTTTTCTGAGCATTTCTGGGACAGTGACTGCTAGAGAAAAGCAAGTTAAACTCTCTATTCTAGAGTCTGAAGCGTCGCCGCTTTCAAACCACAGGCATACTCAAAGTATTTATGTTTTGATTACAGTGACATGACCGTAAACGTAGCTCTTGATCAAAGAGAACAAAACAAAAAAAGTTTGTAAATTTCGGTTCAAGTATAAGCTACCGTGAAGCTTTTTAAGCTAATTATTCAAGAAAAGTTTGACCGCTATGAAATGGACAATATTTCGCAGGGCTCTCTTAACAAATATAAATTTTACAGTAGGTAATTACCTTGCGAAATGAGACTTAATCTTGCATTGCATGTTATTTCTATACGTACATCTCTGTTCGATCCATTAAACCGCAACATTTTTACAGCAACTTTTTATAGAATTCTCTTTAATATACATGCAAGGAGATAAATCAACGAGTGAAGGCATTAAGAAAAGTAGAAGATGTCTGGAAAACCTAAATTGCTAATAGCAAATAGTGACGATCAGCGAATACTGAATAGTACGAATAGTGCGAGTAGTGGCGGATAATGAGTAGTGCAAATAAGGAACGAGAGAGGGAGGGAGGGCGTGTAGGAGTGGCCGATGACAGAAACAAAAGGTGTTTAATTTTTAGACTTATTTCTTTGTGTTATCACCTCTGCAAGAGGCTAAATACGTCCTTATTATGTTATCCTTGTGTTCTCTATTTTATTAACGTCGGCGATGGACCTGCCTAGTCTGAGTATTGAAAAAAAACCTGATAAATTTATTGAAATACAGTTGGATAATTAATTAATTAATGTAAGGTATAGCTTAGATGCTTTTATAACCGGTTTATCAGGGAAGCTCGTTTGTGTCTTTTTAGTTGATAAACTAATCACAGACCACTTGCCTGAATTTGTATTTTATTGCTTTTTTAAGTTTTTTTCTTTTATTTTGTACAGGCCTTGCTTGGTCGAATCTATCAGCGATCGCAGATGATTGCTACACGTGATCAATTTTAACCAATCCAGATGAGTGCTTATTAAAGCGGTGACTGTTGACGACTATTAACATACCATTGACGACTATTATTAACATACTACAAACAAATTGCTGTTTAAAAGTTAAAAGTAGAAAAAAGAACTGTTAAAATCCTATTTACAATTTATTTCTATTAAAAAGGAAACTCCTTTAAAAGCATAATGGAGCTATTTTCAAGCACCAGTTTTAAAAAAGAAACAGAAAGCAAAGGTCGTAAATAGTAACAATATTAATGATAGTATGTTAATGATGACAATGACGATGACGATAATGGTGACGATGATGATGATGATGACGACAAAGATGATGATGATGATGACTTCGCGACTCCGTCGCTCGCTCGGTTGTTTCGCGAGCTTTTTTGCTTTTGCTTTTATTGATAGGCAAAGGTCAAGCTCGTCGAAGGTCGACTTGTAAGCAAGTCTAGTTATGTGCTTGAATTGAGTTATAGAAGCACGATTTTTAAGCAATCAGTGCGCGTATTTTCTTAGGACTGTTTTTTTAAATCAACAAAAAGCATCTAGTGGGTCTACATTAGTGCATTTAACTTATTTTACGGTATTCATGTTCAATACAAGAAGTATTGTTGCACACAATCTGCCTTCGAGATGGAAAACATTGGTGCATTTAGTAGGTCATGCATGTTTTTTTCTTCCTACAACTTTTTTCTTGTTTATCGTTGTCATAGCCTGCTGTATTCTGGGAATGGTGATGCAGTGTATTTTTGAAAGATTTAACAATACACAGTGACGAAATAATTATAGTTTTATAACACAGTGTTGCTTTGATTGTTTGCTTTCTTTTGTGAGATATTTGCAAGGATTTGATTGCTGGTGTATTTTGCAAAGCGTCATGATCCAGAAGGCCGAAAGGTAGGGAAAAATCGTGGTAAAAGGCAAGAGGATTTTATGAAGAAATACAAGTGAACTTCAGCCTGTTCATTAAAGAAGAGTTGTTCCGAAACGTTGTAATGTACAATGTATGGTAGGTTATGGTACTGTGTGAACGCAATCCAAATGACTGAATTGACAAGTTTCCTTCCCTGTTTCATGAAATTCCGTGAAAATTTCAAAAACATTTCGCTTAAATGTCGGAAACGTCTAATGCTTCTGCAAGGCTATCGTAATGTTTTGTTTTGTTTTTTTCTTCTTTTTTTTCTTTCTCAAACGAGCGTTTTCGCTTCTAGGAAGGAGTTTAGACAAGCTTAGTCACGTACAAAATTAAAATAACTGTAAAATTAAAACAAACCCGAAAATAGTGGTAAAAAAAAGAAAAGCACCCAAGAGATAAAGTTATAAAACATAAAAAAACAAGGATGATTAATGATAGAGAACATTAAAATAAATTGGGAAAAAAAAAACCAACAACAACAGCCACAACAACAATTTGATAAATGTAAGACAAAATAATAGAGTAGTAATTATAAATTACACGACAGTTTTGAAACGGTAAGAATCTAAAGTCACACTGTCATATCTGGTGCTCTTCTTGAAATGTCGTCTCTCAGATACAGTCTCATAGCCACGATCCATTTGGTTAGGATCAAGGAGATATGGAATTTAAAGGTTACCTGTACCTCAGCAAATATGGTCAGAGTGGTTTCTCTCATAAGCTGTTATCGTACGTTGTGGAACAGCTTTTGAACAATAATTCTATTTTTCTCTTTCGGATTTTTTTCAACAGAGTTGCTGGTTTGGTCAACACTTTCCGAGAACACCCAGCGGGATCTATGGACGAGAATTAATTACCTCTACCAACTTGTTACGCTACGTTAAATAAAACAAGCAGAAGTCAAATGAGCCTCCAGAAAGGAGGCTGAAGAGCCAGAACAGCGATGTCACGTTAGCAAAAGAAATCAATTGAATGGTTATAGTCTTAGGCTTTTGATCGTGGTACTAACACAGACCATCTATAACGTATGATGTATGATGCATAATTTCTGCTCCCTAAAGCCCTCAGGTCATGATTAATTTAGGGACATGGCTTGAAAACTTGGCAAATGTCTTTGTGCTTGTTTTTGTTTGCTACTTTTGGCTCGACCTTGT